>RJWT010002827.1:0-38979 GCA_004365215.1 Cuniculus paca
ATTTTTTTTTTTTTTTTGCAGCACCAGGGATTGAACTCATGACCTCACACTTGCCAGGCAGGTGCTTAAGCCACTGAGCTAAATCCCCAACCCTTAAGAAGATAAATTTCGGAAGAAGGATTATTTCCAAAAAAATAAGATGTGCTTAACTCATAGGGGCAGTGAAAATTAGAATGGATGCCGATGAAAACTTTAATAATTAGGTGGAAAATGAACTGGAAATAACACTAAAATTGAGAGTGAAAAAGAGTAACAGATGGAAAAAAAGGACAAACATAAGAGGAGATAAATTCAGGAGATCAAGTACTCCAATTTTAAGAATTTTAGAAACTAAAACTGATAAAAAATTTTTGAAGAGAAATAATCAAAGGAATAAAAGAATATTTCATTGAGTTGAGTTTTTTTAAGTCAAAGACTTGATTTTTTCAGACTAAATTAATAGCAAAAGACACACTATATTACCTAGAAAAACGCCTGAACTCCAAAAAGCAAACAAATTTTAAAACTTTGAAATAGGAGGGCCGGGGATCTAGCTCAGCGGTCTAAGCGCCTGCCTGGCAAGCGCAAGGTCATGAGTTCAATCCCCGGTGCTGCAAAAAAAAAGAGAAAGGTTTACCAACCACAAGTCATAATGGGGATATATTTTCCACTGCAAATCAAGAAACTAGGACAGAATAAGATAATATAGTTTTCCCAGAAAACAAACAAAAAATAAAGCCCAGAATCCAAGGATCCTCTAAGCAGGGAAGATACAACTCAGGGTTGAGGGAAATAATTTAAAACTCATTTCAGAGAATTAGGTAGAAATAATGTAAAAACATTTAGAGAACATAAAAATATAATTGAATGTGTAAGTTGTGTATGGAGTAAACACTGAAGTCACTCACTTTTTCATATGTCAAAAGAATTTTTTTTTTTTTGTGGCACTGTGGATTGAACTCATGACCTTGTGCTTGCCAGACAGGCACTTAGGCCGCTGAGCTAGATCCCCAGCCTCAAAAGAATATTTTTCAAAAGAGATAGTTGGTCACAGAGAAAAATCTTTCTAGATTGCAAGAGTATGTATAATATTACCATATCCTGGGACTAAAAACAAAAATTAAAAATCAAAATTTCTAAATTATTTAGAGATTGATGAAATAAGCATAGTCTTTATTTAAAAACATGGGATACAGCTAAAGGTAAATTAATAACTTTAAAATATTCACTATTAAATTGGAAAGATGTAAAACAAATGAAACAGTCATTCAATTTAAGAAACAGGAGAAATGCAGGAGCTGGAATTTAATAAAGATAAAAGCAGAGATTACTGATTAAGGAAACAGTAATAGTTAACATTTATAGAGCATTTACCATATACCAATTACTGCATAAGCGCTTTGCAAACATTGTTTTATTTAATCTTCGTGATAATTCTATGAGATAATATTCATCATGAAAAATAACGGCCATGGGCCTTTATGAGTCAAATAACCACATCAGATTCTATAAAGAAAAATAACATTACAATAGTTATAGATGTCTCTTAAGGAAATATTTCAGTCTTTGATGCACTTATAAAATCAAAGCAACACTGTAAAACTAAACAAAGTAAAGCTTAGAGAATTTAATAAGAGAAGTTGCAAAACATATTTATTTATATTTTGCTTACACAAACATGACATATGCTTAGAACTAAAAAAGTTCATATACAAAACTAGTAAAGTTTAATGAAAGTTAACCTCAATGAAAATTAAATCCAAGAAATAGATTTTGCAAGTTCATTGTCTTTATCTAAAATTTAATTAACATATTAAGATACTAATGAGTATTTTCAAATAGACAAATCTTGGCATTTAAAACACATCCTTATATGAAATTACACACTATTCAGAAAATAACAAATGAGTATACTGCAAGTCAAAACTTATTGAATAAGGCTAGATTTATAAATATAAACAAATTAGCAGCCTGAAATATTTCGAATATAAGCGACAAGGAATGGAAACAAACGAATGAATTTTACAACTCAAGAATTTCTAATACAAAGAGCCTAACAAAACTCACAAAGAAGGACTTAGGAAAACAAAAGTATAATTTAATTATTTTAGACCTTTTTACTCTGACTTCTATTCTATTTTTCATTCCAGTGCCCTCCAAGTTGGTATCACAACTGTTCCCCACAAGTGTTGATTTTGCTCTGAATTGTTTCTAAAGTTGATTTGAATGATAGAATTTCGACAATGGTCTTTCCTGATCCAATTCTGTTATCTTTTCATGCATGTCTGTCTCCTAGCTCAGTAACCTTTCTTGGGACACTATAGTTTTGTGGTCTAACTTTTCTTTCTCATCAACTGCCTGCCTACTCCTTGATGAGATTCAAGATTGCAAAGGGATTGGTTTCAGTTATACCAGATCCTAGGTTCAAAAAACAAAACAAAACAGAACAAAACAGTCCCTTTTCCTTCAGAGGGTAGGAAGGAGAAAGAGAGACAGACAGACAGAGAGACAGAGAGAACATCAGTCAGGATCCTCCTGGGTATGTGGAAGCATAAATTGTTGATTTGACCTATGCTTCTAGAGCTATCCCGACCGTCTCCCTATCTATTAACTCTATTTTTAGCTACTTTGCACTGAAAAAGTCTTTACTCAACACTTTTTTTCTCTTGCAATTTTTATTTTTTATTCATAATAATTATTTTTGGCTAATTGCTGAGACCACAAAGCCAGTTCTTTAAATATTTAGTTCTGCTTCCTTTAGTCAATTTTTTAGGCAATTGTGCTATTCCTCTGTGCCTTAAGTAACGCATTTTGCATCTTTCTCTTACAGAATTGTTTAATAATCTCCATGCAGAGATAGGGATATAACTCAGTGGTAGAGAATTTGCCCAGCATGCATAAGGCCCTGGGTTCAATCCCCAGCATGACCAAAGGAAAAGGAAAAAGATTAATAATCTCCACGAAGGGGTTGTTGTTTCTCTTACTGTAATTCATTCTTAAAGAAGGACATGTTCATCCAGTTGTGGGTGGATTCTCTTTGAACCCTTTTACAGTCAGTGTGAGTTGATATCTATGTCTCTTAATCTACTCTCTGAAGGTTTATAGCCCTTTCTCCATGTGATTCTAGGGGCCTGGCAGGAATCTCCTGGTCATCTTACTCTGAGAACTGGAGCTCATTTCTGGTTATTCTGAAGCAGCCTTACATCTTCTCTGCCAGAATCAGCAAATCAGAAAAACCATAATCCCTACTTGAGCCACTCTGCTCTCCCAGGCACAGCTGTTCCTGCAACTGATTCCATATCTTGGAATGTCAAGTGCCACTCCCTGCCTCGTCTGTCTCCTGGCTTCAGTGAGTCGCTGGGCTTCTAGTTCTGGAGGATAAAGATTCATGTCAGGGTGTGCTTGTTTATAACACGTCGATGCAGCCAGCATAAACCAGTGATGCCAGTGTCAGCGAACACAGACATGAAAACAAGCAGTTGCAAATATAAAGATTGGGTAATATAGAAAATATGTAGCATCAGGAAAGTATAGAACTAGCATAGAGAAAATTAATTCCCATGTGGAGGATTAACCTATCAGTCCTGGGTATTATAAGGTTAGTTTTTTTAAGAGCAATGATTTTTACCCTAATGGGAGATTCCTTGAGGAATCTGGATTGATGCTTATGGGGAGAACTAAGGAAATATTCCTTCACCCTCCTGTTTTTCATGAGAACTTTATCTCCATGGCTGTCATCCTCTGTGGTCCAATTTTCTTCCGTCTCATTATAAAACTTAAATATAAATCGCAATATCAGATCTGGGCACAGTGTCATTCACCTATAATCCCAGCTACTTGGGAGGCTGAGGCAGAATGATTGTGAGTTCAAGGTGAGAGAAACTGTCTCAAAACCAAATAAACAAACAAAACAATATTAGAGAAATAAAAGTTAAAATTCTTCATTGTTATTTACAAAAGATATAAAATAAGGTAAAATTTCAAGATTTCATATTTTTATTATAAAATAACTTTGAACTAAAATTCACATATCACCCAATTTACAAACTTAAAATACAAGATTCAGTAGATTTTAGCACACTGACAACTATAACCACACTCAAACTTAGGTCATTTTTGTTATCCCAGATTTTGTATCATTTAAAGGAGTAAATATTAAACATAGAGGGATTTATTTAACTACAAAGCAAAAAGATAAACGCTTTGAACATTTTAAAAAAAGATGAACAAGATCGATTCCATTACTACCTCGATGTGAAGTGGACAGCGTTCTAAAAGGACGTTCCCGTCTAAAAAGAGGATTTTCTCCAGAGGACTGGGAAGAAGTAACAACCAAAATGGAGGGGTGAAAAGTGGAAAACCATGGGTACTTGCGTGTTTGAAAGGAGGAGGGTGTTATCAAAATTGCGTTGGCAAACCAGCAGGGTACTGTCGTGGGAGAGTGATAGCTCCTGAGGGGAGGTTCCCGCTGGCGAAAAGAAACCGTGCGGTCCTGCAGAGAGGTCCTCTCTCCCTTACCTCTCTCTCTATTACCGCCTCCAACATCCTTCCAGGGCTCTCAGGGTCCCAAATAACAGCAAAGAGAAAACCAACCTGAAACAACGGGTGTTTAGGATAGAAAATTAAACAAAAATAAAAACACAGAGGTAAAGAAAGTTATGGATCAATTTAAATGCTAAGTAAAATTAAAAAAAAAAACTTCATTGGTAAGAGTGGAGATTGAGAACAAGATTTGTGGGCTAAAGTTCTGAGTGAATAAATGAAACACTTATGAAGTAAGAGTCTGTGCGAAATAATTTATTTTAGAAAATGAAAGCAAGGAAGGAAATGCAAGTGATGGAGATGATAAAATTAGAATGCAACAAACATAAAAATATCCTAAGTCAATAATCTACACTCAAAAGTAATCCAACTATGAGTAATAGAAGTACTTTTATTAGTTTTATGGTTTTTGTATTTTCATATTGCTAATATAAGAAGGCTTATTTTTTAATCAAAAAGGAAAAGGATTTTTAAAATAAGAAACACAGACCAATGAATCAATTGATATTCAGATACATACACCAGTTAAAACATTTATTATTCTTTTTTCAAGATTTCCTAGGCTCTCCTACAAGATGTCAAATTAGAAAACAATGTATTCACTTTCATTTAGGCTCTTTGCTACTTTACTTTTTTCAATGCTCTTATGAATAATTTTATATATGTTTTAAAAAGTTACTATTTAATGCTACTCATCATTATAGTATTATTTAAAAGATTTATACAACAAATTTCTCTTAAAGCTTGATACTAATTAAAAGTATGCATTTTTATAATATGATGTCCTTCATACAATTGGAAAATAAAAATGAGATAACTTACCCTGTTCTGATTGTTTGCTTTGACTCCAAAGAAATAAGATCTAATAAAAGTATAGTTACCATTTGTGGAATTCTTATTATATGCAGTTATTAAATAAACCATCTTACATAAATTATTTTACTGTATATTTATGGCAGTTCTGCAAAGTAGGTCTTATTTTCTCCATTTACAGAGGAGGAAAGATGATCGTAATGATTAAATAACCTGTCTTCCACTACTGTACCAGTAGGCAGTAAGAAAATCAAATATTTCTTCTGCACTGGCTACATTTAAAACACAACCACAATAGTACCTCTCTCTCAAGCTTTCTGCCACAATCTTTTAATCTCCTTCCCCGTGAGAGAAGAGTCAAACAGCCTCTTGTTTCTTACTCTTTATCTCATATCATAGGCCTTTTTAAGTAACTTGGAAAAGGTGACACACATATGTGGTATTCTGATGTGGGTAGTCCACCATTCAAAAGCAGATTTATGAATGTTACTGTATTACTTTCTCAGGGCAACTAATTGTGTGATGTAAGCATAATAAAGAAAGGAGGGTTATAAAGAAGGTTATTTCTTTCATATTCTTGCTTCTGGACCAGTGAGGGAATTCCAGTAGTAATCTTCTTCCCAGGTTCACATGTGAGCCCTCCCATTGTCTAGGGGCTCCCCCTTTCCCCACAGCCTCCATCATCCCTTCTGCCCCTACCTACATACACCAGAAAAGACATGCTTCCGATGAACATCACCACATGGTTCGTATTTTCAACAAGAAAGATTTACAAATTTCACTCTCTATAACTTACATTGTGGAACAATTTTTGTTCTCCTTTCCAGTAGAATAAGCTTCTTTTCAATTCTTTACAACTGTGCTGGCCCCAGAAGGGGCTCCAAAAATACAGAAAAGTTAATGTACATATGTGTGCCCTCTCTTCCTAGAGCTTTCCTCGATCGTCACAGCCACCGTCACCAAGCTGAAAATCACAATGCTAGAAAATAGCAAAAAGCTTTATGTAGATCTTGGATTGGTTTGTTCTATTTAAAAAGAAGTAAGACTTTGCCTTTTTTTGGCCCTGCATTTTAGTTTTTGTTTAATATCATGTTGTTTTCAAATGTTATCCGGTTTGGATTTTCAAGGATTAAATTACCAAGTGGAAACTCTGGGCCTGATTATCACAGATCAACCCTGTTCAGAAAAGACTGCCCTTTGCCCAGACATTGGAACAACAGGCAAGTGCTGCCTGTACTGGATTCCCTGCTTCTGTCACCTCCCCCAAAAGGCCAGGAGAATCCAAAGTCAGTAACCTTTTGTGTATGGAGGCAAAGGCTATTTCCACTTCCCTGTACTTCTGCTCATGACATTTTATCTTAAGAGAAAGTCCAGACATCAAACATAAGTAGAAAGGGGAGCTAAAAACTGACTATTGGATAAATAAAGTCAGCCCTGAATAATGGGAGTTGTTGATGGTACTGTAATTGGTCCTTGCAAACCTTAGAGAAGAGAGGATTCCTAAAAGATCTTAAGAAAAGATAACTGGAGGGTAGCATATATCATATTAACTGTCATATTCTGACCTGAAAAAGAGAAAGAGTTAGAGGAGGTAACTAAATTAGGAGCATGTAAAACAAATGTGTTTATTGTTATCTATTATTTATGGCCCTCTGGATATCTGGTAGTTCATTTTACTATACTTCTGCCTAAGCCAATTTAAATGAATTTAGCTAGTAAATTGAATAATGTTATATCAACTGCTTTGCTGCAATCAAGATATATTGCACATACTCCACTCTCTTAATCTATTAACCATATTTCCAATGTTGAAGGATAATTGCCTTTAAGTGCATCCTTACCCTCTCTGCTTTTAGGCCTGGTTGATAGGACCATTACTGGAAGTGCCATGGTCTCTGAATCATTTTGAGAAGGCAATTTGGTTTAACTCTCTCTCCCATCAGTAATATCAATACAATCTGAGGACTGTAAAGGCTATTAGCTTTCTCTAATGGTCTTTGCTTCTCTTAAATAATGACCAAAAAAGAGTTCATCACACAAGAAGAAAACAAACTTCAACTTTCAACTTCATAGTGTTTTCTCCACTGCAGTTCATAAGGCATATAGTCCTGAAGGAAAATGACCCTTCTGTAAAGATTTGTGTGCTGTATCAATCAATGCCGAGAAGGCTGCAAGATCAGAATTATAGCTTCTATGAATAAATTCATAATTGGAATAAATGTGCCTGTTTCCATTTAGACTTTCCTTGAGCATTTGTATTAAGGCATATCAGGAAGCCATAAAGAAACAGTGTTGGTAAAAATCTTGCTTTGTAAACCTGTATTAACAGCAAAGTTTAAAAAAACTTTTCATTAGTAAATGAAATTCTATATATCTTTCACCAATATGACAGACCCAGAATTACAAACTGTACTTCCTATTTCTTTACCAGCAGCATACTTAATACTATGAGTGACTTTAAAAATCTTAACTTGTACAGTGCCTGCCTGGCAAGCACAAGGTCGTGAGTTCTATCCCTGGTACCAAGAAAAAAAAATCTGGAAAAATCTTACCTTGTATATGCCTCTACTCAAGTCACAAAGTTCTTTCTTCCAATTTTAATCACTGGTTGCTTGTACCTTAAATGTTCAGCATTAAGAGTTTTTCACTGATTGCTTCTATTTTTAATGTTTGGTTTTTGAGCTAGAATATTAAAATTATGATGAAAATTTATGAACCTGCCTTGGAGACTTTTTTTTATTTTGTTGGTATATGTTTGGGATGCATAACAATTATATTTAATTGGGTATATATATATATTCTTGATCTTTTTAAATCTTTTTAAATCCCCTTTCACCCTTCTCCATTCTTCTGATTCTTTTCCCCATCTATAAAAATCTGTTTCCCTGTATTTGACCATCTCTCTTTTACATTACTTTTTAATTTATTTATACTTTGTATTTCTCACATAGGAGAAACTTTGTGATATTTAATCTTCTGTGTCTGATTTATTTCTTTTAATATTATGGCCTCAAGATCTAGTCATTTTCCAACAAATGACTTGAATTCAATCTTCTTTATGGCTGAGAAAAAATTCTATTGTGAATATATACCACTTTTTGGCTATTCATTTGTCTTCTTCATTTTTTAAAATTGGGTTTCTGAAAACTAGCCTGATTATGATTATTGATATCTATAATAGTAGATTTGAAGATAATCCTTTGGCCCAGTTGGACATTGAAAAGGATTTTCCTGGTGTGATTATGGACAGCTTGGGATCAAGCACTATTTCTTTGTCCCTTCTATGATCATCAGACTTAAAGATGGATGTAGCATTAGGTTAGGCAGTGACAGTCTAGGGGTGTGTGTGTGTGTGTGTGTGTGTGCACGTGTGTATGGGGGCGAGGGCAACCTTGTCTGTTTCAGACCATAGGAAAAAATCACATGTTCTAAAAAATTGCAGTTATCAGATAAAAAATAAAAAAGATCTAAAAAATCTCAAGAATTAAATATTTTGAAGGTAATCTCTAATTGTTGATACCTCAAACTTCTAATTCTAAGGGAAAAAGAAAATAAAAATAATATGCTTCTGTTTTTTATAACTTATACATAAGACTGTTGGTTTATGAATATATACTGTTTTACTTTGAATTGACATGAAATCTAGCACATATATATATAATACTAGAAACATTTCTATGTATCTGGACCTAAATCAAAATGAGATCATATATGGAAAAAAACTTTATAATGCCCTTAAAATATTAGATTTACTATGGATAGATTTAGTAGGTCTAAGAAGCAAAATGTTCCTTCAGCACTGTCACACTGAATTGTCCAATTTAAAGTTTGTTATCTGACTCTTCATAGACATTTTAAAATAATCATCTGATCGTCATATAGTCTCCTAACCCAAATCCTTGCATAAGTAGGAAACTGTAAATCATGAAATATTTACCAGAGGAACCAAAATGACTGTCTCAAATCTTCTCTGGTTTTCGGATCCATGTGTTAGGCAATATTTCAGAAGACATAAATATACGTAACGGCTTTATGAAAATCTATGGGAATTATTCTCATAGGTTAGGCAATTTGCTCTAAGTACATCTAGACACACACACACACAAGTTATTAAAAGATAAAATTAGATATAGGCTGTGTACAGTGGCCAGTTTTGTGTCTTGCCAAAATAGTTGTTTTAGGAAGCAAAGATGTTTGGATAAACTGCTCTGAAGAGTATTTTGAATCATGACCAATACTTTTTGCAACATATAAAATACAAATAAATTCAACTGTGTGTTCCTTGAGAAGGAAGATTGTGCCTTTGCACCTTGCATTACTTTGCCACAGATTTCAGGACAGTACTAAATCTAAAATGAATGTTTTGATTGTATAGTTGGTTGAGAAATGTTTTAAATATATTTCAAAAACAGAATTCCGTGCCTGACTTAGAAGTGCTCAGCTACCAGTAGCGACTATGAGTGATATATGCTTACAGTATATAGAACATTTGTTCATAAAGAACTTAACAAAAAATTAAATCAAACTCTAAAACAACTACAGCCATACAACTACAGACAGCCTGAACAAAGTAGAACAATGAAAAATTATCTTCTCCTTTCCCAAGAAAGATAGATTATAAAGTAGTATCCATCTATCCAAGTCACCTTAGTTTTATTTCAGGGTCACTTATTGTCCACTATTGCCAGACCATGAACAGTGTGTGATAATGACAAATCAGTCACAGCAGGGGCTAAAGTAATAAGACACTTTTGTCAAGTAGATGTTATGAGTTTGGAATGTTCCAAATATTGAGCCATGGTATTAATCCAGTAAATGCTCAAGTTAGACTCAAGTCAGCAGATTTTTATGAAGTGACTCTTATGTACATAGTATTTTGATAAGGACTCCTGAAAAGTTTCATTCTCTAGGGATTTATTTTTGGTGGAGAGGACAGATTCCTATATTAAAAAAAACTAACGGACAAAAAAAGCATCACCCAGTAATAAAACACATGCTTTTGAAGAATGAAGAAATTAGAATCAGCAGATATGTTTATATAAGGATTTGTGAGGCAAGGAGCAGAGCGGAATTTGGATAGTGAAAAAGATGGCAGAGCCTTGATATTGGGGATGGTTTTTATAAATGCACAAGTACTAGTGTGCATAATTTTGAGAGTAAGTACCTCAGAGTGATAGGAATAAGAATTCTGGAGTCAGATTTCTTGAGTTCAAAGTCTGCCTCTGTGACACCTAAATTGCCTTTATCTCAATTTTTCATCTGTAAAATGAGGAAAATAATAGTACTTATTATTGTTGTGAAACTTCAATACACTAGAATATCTAAAGCATATATGCTATATATAAAGTGAATATGTAGAAGCTACTTATAAGTGTGCCTAGGACAAATAAATAAGTGAAGCATAATTTCTTATTTATTTATGAGACAGGTTCTTGGAGGGTCAGTATGAATACAATCTAACCTGGAGCAAGACTTTGAGGAGTAATGGGAATAAAAGATCCTTGCGCTTTAAATAAATGACAATGCCTGAGTAGAACACTGGGTGTCTGCCTCCTAGGCCATAATTCTGTTACATCATATCGTATATTTATGGTTGCAGGTTTTATATCTTTAAATTGGGGATAATATAAACTAGGATTTTTATTCTGATTAAATGAATTGGCATAGGTCAACTACTGAAAACAATCCATGGCTGGTTGTTGGCATGCTGTAAGTGCTCAGAAATCAAGTGTTTAAAATGTTAGCAATGTAGAGTAATTGTATTGGATAGCTTTTGGTGCATAACAAACTATCCCCATTGATGTTTCTACAAGCTGGCAACAAGGGTTGTTCTCAGGAGGACATTTCCTGCTTGGGCCAGGAAAGCTGAACTCATGCGGATTGTCTGATGGCTCTACAATCAAGTGGTAAATTGGGGAGGGGTGCAGGGGTTCACGCTTCATGAATGGTCTCCTGCAAGGATAGCAGTGACGATTGGACTCTTTCTCCAGGTGGTCTCTCTCATCCTACGGCCAACTTAGCCCAGGCTTGTTCACAAAGCAAAGTGTTTCAAGCAGTCGAAATCTCTGTTTGGCTCTCTTACAATTGCTGTACCTGTCAAACAAATCATAACAAGCCTATACCCAGACTCACAGTGAGATTGAAACACCCAGAGTCATAAATATGAGCAGGAAGGGACAAATTTAAGGACAAATTTACTACACTACTCCACAATTACATACAGTGGTGAGTTACATTCAAGAAACAAGCCTTTCAGTTAAAGATGGCAGTTTTACTAAGTGTATATATTTCCCTTTCTTTCGAAACTCCATTAAATGACAGTTAATATGAATTTCAAAAATAAAGCTACGAAGACATAAAGATGAGAAAGAGAAAAGAATATGAGGAGAGATTTTTAACAGTGTTTTGTTAATGGAGTTAGCAAAGCAGAGGAAACTACACATCAAAACACATATCAGAAGTGATGCAATTAACCATCTAAACTTTCTGAGAAGGTCTGGATTCGTGGATTTAAAGGACTAAGAATAGTAGAGGGGTCTGGGATCTGGGATGCTGGTTTGACATACATGGAGAGCAACCAGATCTCAGTTCACCTCTTCTCCCATGCAGATAGACACTATCTGCTTGTAGGCATGAAACAGGTATTTTGTCTGGAAGCATTAGGAGAAAGATGTTTAGGATTTGGAAAAAAAAAAAAAAACAAGTAGGGTGGATTGGAGATAAACACTGTGATTAAATGAACTCTGTTTATTGAAAATGGCACTGCCCAACCCCAATTCCCTGCCCCACTTCTAGAATAAAGGCATCCAGACATTATCACCAGAAACAGGTAGGCTTTTCAAGACATTGGTTGGTCCCAGAAGAAAGATAGAGTGATACTTAAGGCATCAGTGGTTTTAATTATTCTTCAGCCTAACATTTTGAATCCCCAATCAGTTCTCAACTGAAGTATTTTAAATACCAGTATAGTGCCAGAGACATAGTAGGCACTCAATTAATGTGTATTGGCTATTGAATAAATGAATTTAAATACTTCATTTTGAAACCCTGACAGCCCAGGATCTTCAGATGTTTAAAAGAATATCTGGAGGGCTTTAACATGAAAGAGAAAGATGTAAAGTAACAAATGTCAAGCAAATGAAAGAAATCTCAAGGAAACAAGAGTTTCAATGGAGGGAAAAGAAAAAAATCACTGTGAAAAGTATCTAATTAAAACCTTCAAAGAAATAAAAGAATATCCAGGGCCCACACAATCAGTTCTGAATCCTATTTTAAAGAGAGAGAATGGACAAACAGTAAAATTGGGGAAATTAAAAGCACAAGAATTAAAATTAAAAATGCAATGGAAATTTCAAAAAATAAAATCTCATAGAACAAAAGACAAATAGAGGAAAGTAGGGGATAAGAAATGAGAGATTTAGGAGACCAGACTAATAGGTCCACACACGATAGTTCCAGACAGAGAAAACTGGAGATTCAAAGGTAATTACAAGATCATTTCCCAAACTAAAGGAAACCAGTCTCCATGTTGAAAGTGCTTACCTACTACTTTGAATAAAGGATAAATAAAAATTGAGACAAAGACACATTATTACCAAATTTAAAATATGAAGATAAAGAGAGAAAAACTGCTTTTAGGGCCTGTGCTACTTCCCACAGAAAGAAAACTATTACCTAATTTGTTCAGGAATATTTTATATCTACCATGTAGTAGGTGTTAGGGATACAAAGGCGATTACAGCAGTTTTGGCTTCTGTCCTTATTAAATGATAAGCAAAGAACCAATATTGGGGTAAATATTCTCTAATACAGATAGGGGAATGAGACACTGAAAACTAAACCTAAAAGAAAATCTTTTCTGAGACTAAGTATTCTACCTACAAAGGACCCAGTTAGCCACAATAAGAGTTTTAAACTTGAACCAAGGCATAAGTTGAATTAATTGAAGGTTTTAAGTACACTTCATGTAAAAAAGTTTTACAGAGATTGCATGAGAAGCTGTGTGTGAAGATTTTAGTGCAGGGCCTAGCTGATAAAGCCTTCACATCTCCAAAAGGAGCAGAGGATATAGGTAAACTTCATTTAGCAATACAATCTAGTCCTTACTGTTTTCCTTTAATATTCATTTAGTGAGGAAGAATTTTCTATTCATAAAACTTATACACTTCTTTATATTCCAAACAAAAGCTGTGTCATTTACATTGATTATAACATTCTAATGTATTTGTAATTACCTATTAATTCTTTTCCTCATTTATAACTGCATATCATCAGCATTTAAAGTCATTACACCTGATTGTGGCACAAAGTATCTTCTAAATGACTTTATTTTTTCTCATTTCTTATTACCAAAAATTTTTTTCTTTATTTTTTATTTAATTTATTTTAAAGAGAAAAAAATAACAATAACAATAAAACAGAGTTTCAAAATAGGCTAGTAGAAGAGTAACAGTAAATAATACATTCCATATTGTTGTCCTCATAATAAAAAAAAATTGCATCTTTGATTCAGCAACTTTCTTCACCTTCCAAAATACAAAATAATTTTTTAGAAATCATGAGTATGATGGAATCATTCAGAGATACATGAAAATCACTAAAAAGAATAAACATCATAGACATTGAGAAAGAAAACAGGTATCGTGGATACCTGCTATTGTGTCTGAGCAAGTTTCCATCCAAACAGAAATAAATCTGAAGTCAGATTGCTTTTCAAATGAAAATGCATGACTGTAACTTCTTCACAATCCAGGAAAGGAGAGAGAACATTAACGGAGACAGTGCATTGTATGGCATTATACAATGCATTAATTAGTAATATGTAAAAGTAAATTGAGTAGATATTCAGTGATTTATTCATTTACAGAGAATTAAGTTGACCTGAAAAGACCTAATATAGCATTACATTAAGACGATGATACCAGTAAAAATTCAGAATCTCTTCATCCACCTTTGATACTTTCAGTATTAAGTTTAATAAATTTAATAGATTTAACAAAAACTAGCACAAAAATGTTTGAGTGTCAGAGGCAGTGATCACGGCTCACGTGATTCATTCTGGCCTTGAGTCTGAAATTAATTATATTAATTTATTAAAATTGAAACTTTAGATGATTTTACTTAATTATATGAGATGAAATACTTCCTTCAAAATGTTAGAATAAGATATGTGTGGTAGATTTTTTTTACTGTCATTGTTAAAGCACAGTCTTTTTAATTACAGTGTTGGATTTTTTTCACTTCTTTTTTCCCCTTCTTTTTAACCAAAGTGTTGGATTTTGCATGTGAAGTTTCGGTAGAAAGTATTTGTCTTTCACTGTTCTTAATTCATACATCTTAGAGAAAGCCAGTCACAGAAGACATGAAAGCTATTTTTAGGAGCCTTTCCTACATTTTTATTGCCTTTCAGTGAAAGAGATCTTTGGATATTTTTTCTCTTTTTCTTTTTTGAGGAGGAGATGATAAATAGTAGGGAATGTGAAGTTTAAAAGAACATATATTTTGGCTATAAATTCCATAACACAGACACAATCTCCTTTATTTAGATCTCTTCAGTTTTTCCCTTGCAATGTACAGTCCATTTAGGATTACTTAAATATTTAAGCTGTATTTATGTATCAGAATCATGTTTTGGTAAAATAGGTGAAGAAAAGTGAGAATCTTCCAGTATGTAAAGAGAATCAAATAATTAATAGAGAAAATACCTTCCAATCTTAAAAAAACAAAAACGAACATTCACTTGCATTCAAAGAGAGCACAGAAAATTTGAGTACATTCATCCTGATGACATTTTTCAATTAAAAAAAAAAAGAAAAACTCTACCAGCCTCCAGAAAAAGAGAATTAAAGAAGGAAGGGGAGGGAAGGAAAGAGAACTAAAAAAGAAAAGAAAAAAGCAGAGAAATTACCTACAAAGAAACAAGAATCAAGAATTAGACTTCATGAATCAGATGCTTAAAGGAAATGGGGCAACTTGTTTGCATATTTGTTTAGAGTTCCAAGGAAACAATTTTAACCTAGAATTTTAAAATTATATATAGTATGTCTATACATATAACGTATGTATGCAATTTTATTTTTGAAGAGGTATGCTCACATGGCTAAAAAGCAAAATAATATAAATTTATACAGAAAGAAGGTTCCTACCACCTTCTCTGCCTCTACCCTCTTCCCTATGGGCAGGCTTTTTATTAGTATTTGCAATTCTCTGATAATTCTTAATAAATATGTAAGCAAATATGAATATATTTTATCTTTCTTTCACTAAAGATAGCTTATGATCAATATTATACTATAAATTTATATTAATTATACAAAATATATTGTTGAAGACCACATCATTTCAGTACCAAAAGATCTTTGTTGTTTTTTTTTAAGATTTTCTAGATGGTGTGGTATAGATACACCAGAATACTGTGACTAATAGCATATTTATTGGATACTTAAACAATTTCCAATTCTAAACTGTTATGAACAACACCAAAATTAAAATATTGCATATATGTTATTTCTTAAGTGTCTATATATATTGCAGGATTTTTTTCCAGTAGTGGAATTGTAAGAAAGATTAAATACATTTACATAAATAATAACATATTTTCTTCATTCAGAGTTGTTCCATTTTAGGATGCTGAAAACACTAGATAAAGCTACTGGTTTCCTTATAATATCACCAGAAGAATTACATCAGCCTTTGAATTTTTTTCAATAAAATATGTAAAAAATTGCTGTCCATTTTAGGTTAAATTTGCATTTCTCACATTGTATAAGTGTTACTTCTGTTACTTTTGTGAGTCAGTTATGAATTCATTGGTAAATAATCCGAAGTATGTTTTGCAGGACTCTTTCTTGGTCTATTTTGTCTCGACTTCTGTGTTATTAGGGATTGAACCCACATTCTTAACACTGAGCTGCATCTCCAAGCTATTTATTATTTATATTTTTATTTTTATTTTCATTTTTATTTTTATTTTGATACAGGCTCCTGTGGTGTTGCTCAGGCTGGGCCTGAATTTGAAGTCCTTCTCTCTTAGCTTCTCAGAGTACTGGAATTACAAGGATGAGACACTGTATATGGCTTCAACTTCTAAAGCTATTTCTATATCGTTGAGGATCTGCATTACAATCTGCATCCATCACCACCAGTTTTCATTTGTGTTCTAAGTTTCCTTGTGGTTCTTTTTTCGATACCGAAGTCCTTAGTTAGTGTGCACTCAAAGCTATCATTTTATTATTAACTACTTCTGGATTTTTCACTGTATTTTAAATGGCTTCCCCATTACAAAGATATAAAACAACTCAATAATGCTTCTAGTATGAATTGCCTGCTCTAATATTTAAAATTTTAACCCTTGATCCATTTTGAATTTATGCTTATGTAAGATATTTAATGTTAACTTACTCCAGATGGTTAGCTAATTACTATACCGTCAGAAAGCAAACATTCATACTTTGAATGAACAGAACAGATAGAAAACCAAGTGTAACTAATTACTTCAACTTCAGATTGGATAAGGCTTTTCTAACTACAATAGAAAATCTAGGTAACTATGAAGAGTTTAGACACAATTTTGACCTCATAAAATGAAATATTTCATCTTAACTCACTATACTTTAAATTTTTGTCTATGTTTTGTTTGTTTGTGGACTTTGTCATATTTCATGATTTTTGCACAAGCATCACATTGCATTAGCTTTTGAGGTTCATGAATATTGAACATCACAATCATTAACTGGTTGGTTGCCTAAGTGTCTGTCCACTGTTCTGCTACTCTGCTCTGTTCATTACTAGCCTTGCATTGACATATGTGTCTGGTCTCTGACACCTGCCTACCTACGTTTGATTCAGTGAGGGTTCTGAGTGCAATTCTGGTGTCCTAACAAGACAGTAAGTACTGAAGACCTTGGGAAGAGGCCCTATTAACTCATATCCATAGCGGTTTGTTTGATTTTTACCCTTAACAATCTGTTTGACCTACATAAAGAATCATTTGCTAGAAGAAGCACTTTTTCCATTCTTTCATTCTTTCCCTGGGTATAAAACTTGCACTTTTACTCTGGTAGGAGTCCTGAAGCCAGATCTTGAATACTCTGTTTTATAATTAAATACCACTACCATTTACCAAGATGTCATCCTTAGGACTGACAAGAATGTGTACCCTTAAAGATCATCTGCATTAGTTTTGCATGTTTAGCATAACAAGCTCGTAAATGGGGTCCTTTCTATTTCAGTTTTGGCTCAGGTCTCCAAGATCTAAGAATTATGGGGGCCAAGAATAACACATCCTAAATCACAATGCCAGGCCATGTAAACTACGCTTGCAAATAAATATAGTTCTACATTTTTTCTGCCAACTTTTGTCTATTATTCAACTTTAGAAAATACAATAATTTTAAGGCCAAAATTCCTGATAGGGTGAAGTGTTTTGATAAGGGGTCAATATTCTAAGATTCCAAGGAGAAAGCCAAGTGACAGAGAGGGCTTCAAGACAGCCACTCTGGGACTCACTGGTGTAAGATTCACAACAGGAGAAATACACCCGCTGAATTTGGCAGCATCAAGGAATGGATTGCACTGCAAGTCACTACTTTCCATTTATAGTGGAACGAAGGTATTTATAGACCAGATGTGGATTCTGTGGCAATAAACTAGCCTAAGGATGTGTTGAAAATTCTTACACCTGTGATATTTTTGGAAGATCAGTGTGAACTTATAAATGGATGGGTCACAGGAAACCAAGTGGCAAAATGGGTTTCTTAAAGAGAAGATATGATTGTTATAAGGTGGCCCATGGTGAGAGATTACCAGTGAGGATAAGCAGAGACAATTTGTTCCAGATATTCTCTAACCATTAATGTAGTATAGTCTACCCTATAATTAAATACTTGATCACATTTGTCCAAAGAGATGTGGTGGGTGAGAAAGAAGAGAAATTAACCACATCTTCACTCCCTATTTCAGTCTTCCTGGCTTGTAGTACACCTAGATGCTGGAAAGGAGAAATTTAAAATGAGTAAGAGTTTGGAGTTTTTTATTGGTGTGAACTGAAACCATCTTTCTGTTTGCAAAGAATATGAAGAAGCTAAGAAATCCAACCTGAGAGTCATCCCAGGTGTGGGGAAAACCAACTTGTGAAACTGATTTGAAAAAGCACTGGGAGGAAATAAAAAAAAATTGGTTTCTGGTTAGCCTTTCCAGATCCAATGTGTTCAATAAGTTAATAACAAATATGTAGGTCTCTTATATATCTGTAAGTCTTTTATGACTCTATATCCCAGCAAAACTGGAAGAGTCTGATCAGAATTGAATGACAATCTTGCCAGTATTTTGTTCAGAACAATTCATTGTTTGTGTCATTGTTACATGTACTATAAGAATTTTTAGTATCCTACACTGTTGTCCACTGAATGTTAATGAAAATCACCAGTATTTTTTATGAATGTTTCCTAAGGGCAAGACCTCACAAATTGAGAAATGCTAACTCAAGGTAAATGAATTTATGCTGAAATCTGGGTAACTTCAAATGACATATTAATCCCCAGTAATACATAGTTGCCTGGTTACTTTCTTATCACCGGAATGCAATTCCTGACACCCACAAATTCAAGGAGGAATGGTTCGTTTGGGGTCATAGTTTGTGGAAGTTTCAATCCCTACTTGGCTGACTGAAAAGTGAGCAGAAGCAGGTTACTCATGGCGTGGCAGGAAGAGAGCAGAGAGGATCAAGGAGGAGGAGGGAGATACCCCTAGTGACCCACCTCCCAGCATCACAGTTAGCCATAAACTCATCTGCAGGCTAATTCACTGATGAGTATCTCACCTCCAAGTTCCAATCGCCTTCCCAAAATTCCGCCTATGAACACACGAGGTTTTGGGGAACATCTAAATATAAATTGTAGCACATAGCAATGGTGAACCTGGAAAGGAAAACTCTAGATTCTCTCTCCAATAAAGAACTTATACATATAGTAACTTGTATTTCAGCAGAAATAAAAGATGAATCCTTTTAATGAGATCAATTTCCTTGGCATGCATCGTAGCCTTTAAAATGAAACCTAAAATCCACCTAAGTAAAACTTAGAATAAATACTATTTTGGAAAAAATAATGGTTCTATATTAAGTCTCACCCAAACACAATATGCCAAAAAGTGTATGATCCCAATGGTCATCTGCAGTATGGCAGTGAATAAGAAAACTGAAATAAAGTGAGGACAACTAGCTTGTGATGATTTATCAGAGGTCAATTTGCTAAAAATACCAAAATCTTTAAAAATCTATAAATAAGAGATGGTGTCTAAAATATAGCTCTATGTGACTTTTAAAGATTTATAATAAAACTTCTTACAAGTGTGAACTGAGAGGACAGTATTGCCAAAAAAGGGGACAAAATATAAGAATTAAGTAAGAAAATGAAAATAAAATATCCTGCACTATATCCGTAACATAGATACTTGGACACATCACAAACAAAAATCAAAACACGACTACTAAAGCAGGAAAAGTAGATGGTGGAAAAGGAAAAAGAAGAGAGGTAGGATGAGCTGGGGAGGGCTGAAAGGGAAAGAATGGGTGGTGGTCTCAGTAATTGCACAAGAAAGAATTCTCGTAACTCTGTTAGGGACTTGAGAGTTGAACTGTGATTAGTTATGGAAGAATGATAATCTGAAAATAAAGGGATAACAGTAACACTGGCTATATTAAAAATTAAAATAGATACAGCCTGAAAAGAGTAAAACTATAGGTAACAGTGTCATCTGTAAGAAGTTCTTGAACCAAATCTTTTAAAAATAAAGTAATATATGTCAAAAGTACACATGGCAAAATACACATTAACTTCCAATGTTCCATGAAAATGGCAAGTTAAAAACTCACTAAATTGAAAAAATAAATACAATGCAGACTGCAAAATAAATGGTCCCAGGGGAGTAGTCCTGTGAATTGGAGGTTTATTTTCAATAAATATACTGTGGTTGGTTGAATGTACAGGGACAGATAAAATAATTATGCTGAATTCCATATTTAAACCATTTCCCAAATGACATGGGAATAACATTTTAATAAAATATGCCTTAGAAGTTTCAATGGTTAATTACTTAGTAGATAGACAAAAGGATATAATTCCCATTCTATTTAGTTTGTTCCTCTATTTTTATATTTTTTAAAAAATACCTCTGGAAAAATAATAAAGCAGTATTTTAATTAGTTAATTAATTAGTTTTCAAGACAGAATCTTACTTTGTAGTTCAGGCCCTGAACTCTATGTAATCCAGGCTGACCTTGAACTCATGGTGATCCTCCTGCCTCAGCCTCCTGAGTGCTGAGATTACAGGCATGTGCCAACACACCTGTCTTTAAAGCATTTTAAAATGAAATTTAAAGTAAGTTTTTCTCTTCTTTTTTTTTTTCCCAGTATGAGAGACTGAATCCAGAGAGCCACTTGCATACCAAGCAATCACCCTACCACTGAGCTATGTCCTAAATTAAAATTTTAAATTATGAAATGGGTCTCCATTTGCATTCCAAAGCTGAGGACATGAGACATAGCAGACTGGTTGAATCACAAGTGAAGAAGGGGTATAAATGTTGTCCAATTGTTAATACATTTTCTTGTTCCCTATTCACTTCTTTTTGGTTTTCACTTTTTGTATCTCATGATATCATAAATTTTAATTTCATTTTTTGACTGTTGCTGCTAGATTGTGAAAATACAACTCATTGTCGTATATAACTCTTAAACTCTATGACCTTGTCCAAAGTCATTTATTATTTTATTTCTTGTTTTTTAAAATTTTTATTAGCTCATGTTTGCAGCACATAGTGATTACACTCATCATGGGAATTCGGTAATAACACATATTAATTCTTACATAACACATATAAAGTCTGGGTTGTTTTTTTTTTTTGGTATGTAAAATCGAACTCAGGACCTTGCACTTGCCAGCAAGGTGCTTATGCCACTGAACTACATCTCCGGTCCACATACGATTTCTTTTAACATCTCCTACTCTTCTTTCTTTCTCTTCCTTCATCTGACCCTTAGAGTCTTCTCCTTTGGCTTGTGAGGCTCACTACATACTAAATTCATCTGGACACCTTTGAGCAGACTAATCTTAAGAATTGCTAATACTAATTAAATATTCAGCAGATTTTTAAGCACCTTACTTGTCTTAATTTGTTTAATTTTCATAATGATCACCTGGAAAAGAGATGTTATGTACGAGGTAGGAGGATCCTCCTAGTCATGCATGCGGGGGATTTCTGTAACGTCACTTCTAACCAGTTATGTGAGGCTCAATGCTTCTGGCGTCTGGCCAGTGTAGTGTAGGAGAGGGAAAAGCAGTAATGCAAATGAAAAATAAATTTCAAGAAGATAGAAGGCTATTTTGAGGCACAATATTTACAGATTCATTAAAATTAATTTGGTGCAGCTGGAAAAATAAACAAGCCTATCCAAAAACAATGTCTTTAACATTGTGCATTTATGCAATAGCAGCATATACAAACCCTTTGTGTCTAATTTCTTTCTAATGACTTTGAAAATGTCTAAAGCATGTGGTAACCTTATCTTTCTTATAGTACATATCTTTAAATTGTTACTTAGCCTGTCGCTATGGTCTGAGGGTTTGTGTCCACTTCAAATTCATATGTTGAAATCCTAATGATAGGGAAATTAGGTAGAATCTTCAGTAGGTAATTAAGTAGCAAGGGTAGAGCAACCTTCCCTGTATAATAAGACTCCATGGAACTCCCCTTGCCCTTCCCACTCTGTGAAGTATGGGGAGAAAGTACAGGACGAGCCAGGAAGTGAAACCTCACCAGACTGAATTTTCTAGTGATTTGGTTTGGTGTTCTAAGGACTTGAATTAAATACACTTATTTTTCTTATTTTAAGAATCAATTTCTTTTTTTGTAATTAAGCTTATTGGTACAATTTAGATATGCATAATGATCACATTCATTGTAGGGAATTTGTGCCTATACACAATATATGCTAGTTTCTCTCATTTTAATTCCCATTCCCCTCCTCGCTCTTCAACCCCCTTTCCCCTCCCCATTCACAAAGTTTTGTTTCCATTTTATCCTTTGCTCATTATTTCCTTTTCCCTTCCATCCCCTTTCCAATTCCCTTTCCATTTGAAAAATGACTTTGTATTTCACAATATATATAATACATTTTGGCTCTTATTTACTCTTTAAGTTTCTCACACCAGGGTAACACATATGAATTTACACATATGTATCTGATTTATTTCAGTTAAGAGTATGGCCTCAAGGTCCATCCATTTAGCTACAAATTTCTCAAATTTATCCTTCTTTATGGTTGAGTGGTACTTCAATGTATATTAAAAACACACACGCACATCTATTTTAACCTTTCATCAGTTGATGGGCATTTGGGTTGTTTTGAGGATTTAACTATTACAAACTGTCTGCTATAAGCATGGCTGTGCATATATATCATTGTGTTATGATGCTTTTAATTCTTTTGGGAATATACCAAGAAGGAAAATAGTTTGGTCAAATGAAACCTTGAGTCGTAGTTTTTTGAGGAAACTCTACACTGATTTCCACACTGGTTGCACAAGTCTACACTCCCACCAACAGTGGAGAAGTGCTCCTTTTTTCCCCATAGCGCTGCCAGCATTTGTTATTGGTTGATTTCCTGATAATAGTCATTTTTTCTGGAGTGAAGTGGAATCTCACCTTTGTTTTAATTTGCAACTGTCAGATGACCAGTGATGTTGAACATTTTTAATGTATTTGTTTGCCATCTGTACTTCTTCTGAAAATTGTCTATTCATTTCAGAGGCCCATTTTAGATTCCAGAAGAGACCTAGAAGAGCAAAACCAATTCTGGCAACAAAGGCAAATAAAAGGGCATCACAATCCCTGACTTGAAATTATGCTACAGAGTGATTGTGATAAAAACAGTATGGCACTGGCAAAAAAACAGACTTGAGGATCAGTAGAACAGATTAGAAGATGTAGACATAACCCCAAAACACACTCAGCCACCTCATCTTTGGTAAGAGGGCCAAATACATTTACTGGAAGAAATAAAGCCTCTTCAATAAACATTACTGGAAAAACTGGCTTTCCACATGGCTAAAACTAATACTAGACCATGTATATCACCATGCACTACACTAAAATAAAAATGGATCAAAGATGTAAATATTAAAACAGAAACATTAAGTCTTCTAGAAGAGAGAATAGGTAGAAGAAGAAACAGGCGTAGACAATGACTTCATGAACAAAACCTTGACTACATGGGAAATACTACAAAGAATCAACAACTGGGATCTCATCTTATTAAGAAGCTTTTGCACAGCAAAAGAAATCACCAACAGAGTGAAAAGACAAACCACAGAGTGGGAAAAAATCTTAGCCAGTTGTTCTTCAGACAAAGGACTAATATCTAGGACATATAAAGAATTGAAAGAAATCAAATCCCCCCCACAATTTATAGAAATCAATTTATGCTATTCATAGCCACTCAGTGTATGGTATTTTGTTATAGAAAACTCAAGCAGATTAACATACTTGTCTTAAAAATTGTGATAACAAAATAATAACTTTATCTGTAACATTATTAAACTACCCTTTGAATTTTTTTTCTGCTGACTCCTCAATTTTCAAATTTATCTAATGTAGCATTTGTTTTCTTATATACCTTAAATATAGGTATCTGCCTAGTAATATCTTAAAAACACACTAAAGAGCTGAAATTGTTTACTCAGAAGAAATGAATGAATAAAACACTAGACTGATCAATTAGTATTGTGCTGATCGTTTCTTAAAGGAAACATTACATAAATGTTTACTGAACATTTTCTACATGCTACACTGAGAGTAGAACACAAGCTTGTAGAAGTCATGGTGGTCCATACTTTTAAGGAAATGTCTACAATAGATGCAGTCATCCTGGGAGGAAGGACACAAAAAACACTTCAGGAATGTTATATACTAGGTCACAAAATGAGGGAGGAAGTAATTTGTGTTGGTGGGCAAAAATAAGTGAAGTGAGTTTAGGATAAAGCAAACAGAACTATGAAACAGAGGATACAGGAGAATAAATTTTCCAGGTTTGCTGAAATGTAGGTTTATTATTTGGAGAAAATAAGATTTAAATAAAAATATAAGCTGCATCAAGGCATAGAGGACCTTGAAGGTCAATCTATAGCTATTTGCTCTTACATAGATAAAACATTTGTATGACTGATCTTTCTATACAGATATTGGGCATTATCCCAGCAATTGACTTGAAGTTTTAAGATTTAAAAAAATCAAGAAAATGTAACCCTTGTGTAAAGGTCAAAGAGTATCTGAATTTGATTTTGGAATTTTAAAAATTAGTAGTACAGTCTTACTACTATCCCTTGAGACTTAAGACCAAAAAAAAAAAAAAGAAAAAAAATGACTAAGCTTAAAATAAATTCTAAC
This sequence comes from Cuniculus paca, assembly GCA_004365215.1. Taxonomy (NCBI): domain Eukaryota; kingdom Metazoa; phylum Chordata; class Mammalia; order Rodentia; family Cuniculidae; genus Cuniculus; species Cuniculus paca. The sequence goes on from RJWT010002827.1 coordinate 24,779, forward strand.
AAAAATGTCTTAAAAAATCAGATGGCTTCTAACATATAATGGGTCATCTCCTTTCTTAATTTATAAAATTTAATAAACATTTGATTATCTATAAACTGGTATAGTACCTCTTAACACACACACACACACACACACACACACACACACACACACACACAGCCAAGACACAATGGCACTGAACCGGCCATCCCTGAATTTGTATTTTAAATGATGTTCACTGAACTTACTTTGAGGTTCAAGAATCTTTATTTATTAGTGCACGCACTTAAATCTGTAAGCTGGGAAGTCGTGAGTTCAATCATAAATTTAGAAGTCATGAATTTGTAGGCAGTCTAGAGTTCAATCATAAATTTTGGAGTCATGAATTTGGCATTGGCTTTAGTCTTACCAAAATGTATCTTCCTAACTCTAATCCAGTGACATCACTATGGTCTTCAGACCTTAATCCCCAAGTGGGCGTAACTCCAACTATAAACACAGAGTTTTTCACATTTTAATCCTTCATCCACATATAACCAAGAGTTTGGTCATGACTTTAAATTTATATGAAACTTACATTTTAATCCCTGTAAGCATCATGTTAAAATAAAAATTCTTCAAGCACATGCTTCAGTAAAGAAAAAAAAAGTGTTTCTAGAGTGGGACATGAGTTAAAGACAATCTGTCACCATAACTTTGAACTACTTGATCTTGGTATGCTTTCTTGGTCTAGTTTTAATGTCTCTTAAACCCAATTTCTCTTGTCTTCTTTAAAATGGACTAATCTCCAATCATCATGGAAATAAGTCAAGTAAATGAAAAAGCATAAATTACATGGGGACTCACTAATTTGGGCACTTTATTTGGAAACAAATGCCTAGGGCTTCAAAGAGAACCAACTGCCTTAATTCCAATTCATTGTAAGCATTGGCAATTTAACTTGCCAGGGAAATGATAGATGATTTGACAAAGTGAGTGGTCAATGTGACTTTCTGTTCCATCCAAAGAAGTGTTGGGGGTGGGAGTAAGGTAGGGGTTGGGGGTGGAGAGAAAAGGTCTGGGGCATTAATTCTAAACCATGGTTTTGATGAAACACTCAGGTTAGTTGCATCCCATTCCCCAAGAGGTATCATAAAGCATCCTCAAGGTTTTCAAAGCTAAATGCTTTCAATTCAATTCTCTTTTAATTATATACAGTACAAAGCGCTTTTAGGAGGGTGCAAATCTCAAAAGACAATGAAATACAAAACTAAATGTGTGCAGATAAGAAAGCAATTGAAACTCCCAACAGTTCAAATGACACTGTTAGAAACAAAAATTATAGGACATCAAGAAGAGGAATGAAGCAGAAGTAATTCGAAGTGACCTATGTCTTATAAAAGTCATATTCTTCTTTCCAGGTGTGAATACATTTCATTGTATCTATATTATGGCACAATCATGTGAGATGTGAAAGATAGGTGTTACTGTTATTTGAAAAGGAAAACTGAATAATAAAAGACTAAGCTATAAATTCAAGGTAACGTGGGTGATAAATAGTAGTGACAGAGGAAAACATATCCATAATTGTTTCAACCTTCTACTATAATTCACTAATAATTAAAATGAAGGTGTGAAGAAGAAGGTATAGACTATAAGATAAAATATTTTGTAGAATCAAACTAAACTTAGTTCATTCATTTGAAAATGATTTCATATTCATTTGTTCACTATATTATGAACTAGTGACTGATGTAAGATGAAAAATCAAATATAAATTTCAAAGAAATAATTAAGTGGTCAATTGTACAATTTGTTTGGTGGCCACTAGTTAAGTCAAGTAGATATTTTACTCAAAACTTTTGCCTCTATAATCATTTGTGGGGTTGTTGAATTTCTCCTTGGTTTTCTCTTTTTTAAAAAAGATTTTCCAAAAGTGTTTGAAATGAGAACTATAAAACAATATAGTATCCTAAATTTCAATGTTTCTGTATAGAGGATTTTCTACCAATTCTTACCTTAATACTGAATAGTTTATTTAAAATACAACAATGGATTAATGGGCCAAGATACTTTTTAAATATTAATAACTTCATTATGATTAACTGGTCATCTTGCAGGAATCAAGTTTTAACACTTTCTTTTGATGCTTCTAATTTTGTATAGATATAATATGGATTGATAAGTATAAATCTAGCCTTTCTCATTGGGAAAAAGATTCCTGCACTGTCATATTGATGCACAGGAAATAGAAATCAAATGTCAAATATAAATGTAAAACAGGACAGGGTAAACTCTTACAGCAGACCACGCAAGTGGCTCGGTTCAGACGAGCTTGTCTGGGAATTTTGTGCTGTCCAGATGACTCAGTTTGATACATGCATTTATATACATCCTACAAGAGTCAACTGAAGTCTTTTATAACTGGAATGCATCACAAGCTGACAGCTTATGAAACACCAAAGTATTGAAACACAAGCACAGTGTGATGAAAATTAGAATAACATACAAAAATCAACTTTAATTACTTGTGCATTAGTTGGATCCAAATTAGTTGTATACTCAAAAGTTGAAACATTTGGGTGGATAATTTGGTTATCTGTTAGAAGTGCAGGCAAAGGAAAGAAGATAATTTATTTTTGGCTGCTTAAATAAGAAAATAGAGATCATAGAACCAATAGGAGAGGCTAATTAAATGCAATAAATTTCCAATTACTGTACAGTGAATGACCATGTTAATCAAAGAATTATCATGTTAGTAAAGGTGAAGTCATTTGAAAACAAAACAGTGAAAACAAGAAATAAAATAAGCATGAAGACTGTGTTTTCTAACTGAATACATGTATCAGGACTTGGGATTTAAATTTAAAAACTAGAATGGAATAAAGATAAAATAATGAAAGTTAATTTTTAAAAATCTTTATATTTAAGAGAAGTAAAAAAGATTTTTTTGCTAGTAAAAGTGATTATGTACACATAAAATCAGAAAGACTGGCAAGCTGCATGGTCACTTTTAGCTAGGTTGTAAACAATTCAATGGATTATCAGGAAAGAAAGTTCTTTCTCTGTCTTCCTGCTCTCTTTTTTCCTATCACCTTCAGAAAATATAAAGAACTATACTAGCATGCACAACAAAATTTTGTTCCATTGATGCTACTTTTGTATTCTTGCATTCTCCTATTCCTGGTCATTGTACATTGAATTTACATCCTGACTCACAGAGCTGGATAAAATCCATTTCGTTAAGTCTCTTCATGTTTGGGGATCCTAAATAAACTACCCTTAACAGACTATTCCTGTGCCCATATCCAGATTTAAAGCCATGTAACACCTGGACTTTGTGAGCTTAACCTGCTGTGACAAATAAAAATAAATAAGAAAGTTTCCCGTAGTTGACAACCCAGGTGGAAGTTTTACTACAATTTCCATCAGTCATGGGGGCAGGCTTCAAGTGAAATAAACTGTATTTACACACAGGTTTGCTCAGAAAGGTGGTTGTATGACTGCTTTATGTTGCCTCCAAAACTTGCAAAGAGATCGATAGATACAAAAACAAAACAAAACAAAACAAAACAAAACAACCTGTGGCAATAAATCCCCTGTCTACTTGAAATTTATATTTATCTGTTTACATGAATCTTGTCTATATATGAACAATTTGAATGAAGTGAATTTTGTTCTAACGCAGGGAGAAATTTTAGGTATTCTTTACTGAATGACATGAATGCCATGAGGGGAGAAAAGCAAAGTATTACACATACCTTCTCACATCTGTATCTCACATTGATTCTGCGACTTTAGTGTCCTATTTTTTCTGATTTACTGAACAGATGGGATGGGAAAGAGTGACAATTAAAATTTTGAAGTATAAGGAATAAAAATTTTAAGACCTTTTAAATTTTAATTTTTTCACAGTCTAAGAGTGCTGTGTTTAAAAAAAAGTAAGACCAGGATTTGAACCAATACCTCAGAAGTTTTTAAATAACCAATTATTTTCTTAAGTACATGTTATAAAAGTCTAAGACAAATCAACAAATAGATTTGTGATGTCTTTTAACATGATGTAAAAATATATTATAAAGTTACCGTAGTTAATAAAGTGTGGTATTATTGACAAAACCAAAACCATCATCCCAAGAGATAGAAAACACCACAAGAAATAAGACTATTGCATATAATGTGGATCACAATTAAAAGTAACTTAAAAAAGAATGATTCAGCTATTAGATAATATTTCAGATATCAGATAATTTATAAGAAAAGAATTTATACTCCAAATTGAACCAAACAATAACATGATTTAACCATCCAAACCAAAGAGTTACACAGTTTAATAATATTAATATTTAAGAGAGTAAAATCAAATTGTAGTAGCTCAAGAAGAACATACAGATGAATATCTGAATTGAATGTATGGAAGCAAAGAAAGACAATGAAGATAAAAGCAGAATGTTACAACAACCGAAAAATTAGAAACAACTGAATCCAAAAACAAAATAAAAAAGAACATTAATAGACAATTATAAATTAGGAAGGCACTGCAACACAAATGGAAGATCAATGGTCAAAACTCTAAGCTCCTACAAATACATAAAAAGTAAAACATTACCATTAAGATTATACACAAAATACTAGAACAAATTGCTTATAAAAAGTAAATATAGTCCTTCAGTGGATCAAATAAGCTTCAATTCAATTTCTAACCTAACAAATACAAATTAAAATGGAATGTTATTTCCCACTCTCCTTTTGGAAAATCTGAAAAATAAACAAGAGTAACTATTTTTGTTTTGGTAAAGCAGACACAGGTGGTCATGTAAATTATATTGTTTTGAAAAGAAAATTTGCCAATATGAATCAAGACCCTTAAAGATGTCCATGAACAATGGCCCAGCAATTTTGCATCTAGGGATTAATCATATGGGACTAATTTAGAGATACACTAAGATTTATGCATAAAAATAGTAATCACAGTTTGCTTACAATAGAAAAAAAAGAAAAAGAAAACTCAATTAACAAAAAATGAGCTGGATAAATGATAGTATATACATTAACTGCAATATGCTGAAACAATTATATATCTTTCATTAAGGGCTATTTAATGACTTAAAATATTCAAAGAAAATAGATATACAAAGTGCTATGCAAATTTGATTTATGTTTTGTCATATACATAAGCACACTCACACAAACAGAAAAATACTATGCTGAACTATATTAAAATGTTATAGCTCAGGTATTAATTTTAGATCTTAGCTGATTTAAATTTTCTTCTTTACATGTTACCACAAATTTTCTTCATTGAATTCATTTTTTTATATTTTAAAGTAAATAATTTTATTGAATCCCATGTTTAACTAACTACAGTTTCATCAGCAATGTGAACCTAGCTAATTCATTTACCTTTTCTTTAGATCTTCATTTACAAAAGTACTATCTTAGGTACATATTTCAGATGTAGACATGGAATATGTTCAACAGTTCCAAAAAAAATGAATAAAAAGATCATCCATTTTTAAAGTTTTTTCATTGCTTTAAAAAATAAAAAGGGAATTAATTATTAATTATTATAATTACTAATTATACTTAATTATTACAATTGATGCCATCTTAAAAATTAGGAATAAAATTTCCAAGATGGTTCAGATTTTTAGTGAATAGAATTATAGACTTCTAGTCAATAGGATTGCTGTGTAAGCTGTATTTATGGTAATCTATATCAATATGTTCACATCCACCATCTTAATGAACTAAAACCAAATTGAATGAAAAGTAAGATTTCAGCATGAAATTAAAGAAATCTTTGAATAATTTCCTTACTTTTTTCTGAGTATAAGATATGAAAACTCTTATTAGGAGAAGTCCAGATAGATTTTTGCCCATTACTCACATCGATACATTATTTTTGAAACACTGGGTCATGACCAGTTCTGTTTCTCAGTGAGGAATCGGGATAGATTTTTGTGTACCAAAGGTGATTGTGGTAGGCTGTGATATTTGGTATTCCCTCATTGCTGTTTGCCAGCGTCTAGCCAATGTGAAGGTCAAAATTATTTTGCTGATGATAAGAAGAGGGCAAGATAGAAACCTGGTTTTATTGGGTAAATCTAGTAAAGGTAAATAGAGCGAGTTGGAATGGCTATGCCTAAAAGATGCACAGTTCACTTAACTGGAATAAAAATACTAACAACAAGAAACATTATATACTGCTTACTTTTATTCATTTAGACAATAAAAGGTCATGTGCTGAATATTATAAAATGTACTCCTTTGTCACACAGTCCTAATTTGTTTATGTTTAAGGAAAACTATTTGTATCAGTGCTCTTATTTTTAATATAGTACCAGAATCCTGTTATACTTCAGTCAGAAGTTCTACTGCTGGGAATAAAAAAGAAAACCCACAAAGTTATTAAATACTGAAATTTCTGATACTTTTCTTTTTAGGTATGGAATTACAGAAACTAAATTTCTAAAGTTTTGGAGATTTATTAAGCTTAGTTCTCACAGAGGGTTCATGGATGTCTTAAAAACTGAAAACCTATCTTTATGAATTTCTCATCATAGTCTGTTGATAATAGGTATTGCCTGAGATGTTTTCAATGTCAAAAAAAAGAATTAGCCATTTTAACTTTGTCACCCTTTTGATAATCTGTTAGTCAGCCAGAAACTTAAAACAGCAGTAATTTCCAGTGGCAGTAACTTATAGTGGTAGTCACAGCCTTAATCCTACTTTAGTGCTCTGGTACAAGTTGGTCTTCTTTGTTTTTAGAAAGATTAAGCAAGGCATGCTTTATTACTATAACATCAACTTCAAAGTATATTTCTTTGATGAAGAAATTTGAAGAAACAGGAATAAATGTCGCATTCTGTGGTTCCATGTAATAACCTTCTCCCCTGTAAATTGCTATCTTTTTTCATATCTCCTTTGGAAAGTTTAAAGAAAAAAACTACCCCAGAGAGTGACCAGAGTGATCAGAAAGCCAACAAACTGTCAACAAAAGCAGCAGAGACTTCATCAAATTCTTCTGTTCCAGATCTCTCCTCTTGGGGAAGGAAAGTGAATTCTCTTGTCAGAGTTTGCCCATGCTCTGCTTTTTTCATCTGTGGTTGAAAACTTCAGCTCAACACAGATGCATAGTTGCCTTATATACAAAGACATGGAGACCACAGAGACTCGGACACCCTCAAAACAGATTTGGCATTGTACAATGGCAAGTTCAGAGCTACTTACTGGAATGTGTACCTAGTCAGCACATTCAACAATAATAAAAGTTCTCATTACTTATTTTTTTTTACCAGTTTCACTGCTGAGAGACAATCAGAATGTTGGAAATAACATGAAACTTGGAGCCAAATCCCTTTAATTTAATCTCAGCTCCTCTTTACAGTCTGAGATCAGACATGTGTTACTTAACCACTGTGATCCTCAGTGTCTTTGTCAGTAAATAGCTACTTTTACTAGAAGACAAAGATTAAATGTGATAACATATGATTGTGTGATGCAGAATGCACCAGAAATTATTCAACAAACTTTTTCCTTTGAACATTGAAAATATTTCTATCAAGAATGTTCAGATTTGAGACAATTTTTAAAAAAAGTTGTTTAAATATTCGGGATCTAAATAACAAGTAAAATATGTAGGTCACGAGTATTTCTCTTCCTCATTGTTTTTCTTTAAAGGTTTGAATTCAATTATTAATTTTTTTTTACTTCTTTAACACACCTTTTTGCCTCTAGACTGTATGCTTCACGAGGTTAGGGCCCAGTTCTCCTTTTTTCATCATTACTTTTCTGGGGCCTAACAAAGAATAGGCATTCAATAAGTATTTGTTGATTGACTAAATGAAAACTAACCAACTTCTTTTAAGAGTAAGTAAGCAATGAATGAAATCAATTACGGCCTATCTCAGCGGCCTTCCTGATGCACAAAGAGGAAGGCAATGAGAGCTACAGATAGCACGCAGTCCTCCATCCCATTCAACAAGCATCCCATCCACTGTATCTTTATTATCCCTGCTATGAATTATGGAAATTATCTTCATTTTGCATTGATAAATGATTTTGTTCCAGAGTTGAGAGAAAGAATATGAAAATGTATCGTTCATAAAACAAATCACAGAGAATTCCCTACTGGTATATACCCTTCTCCCGTCTGGCTTCAAACATGTCCTCTGCCTTGAGCCAGCCAGAGGAGCCAGGATGAATCAGATCTCCCTACTCTAGCAAAACGTTAGGCCGCCGGTGGAGGTGGGTGGGAGACCCGAGCGAGAGGGGAGTTTAGCTTTATATGTTACTGTCTGCCACTTCTTTTGAACAGCATGGGTGGCGCTTGGGGGCTCTGGCACAGTTCCCAGAAGCACTGCTCTGCGAAACAGAATTCGCACCTTCACGAGTGCCGAGGGACTGCGAGAGGAAGACACCGTCCCCTTCGGGAAGCAGCTTTCTGGGAAGGATATCACACCTCCGATCTGCTTGGAGGAAAGACCAGAGAAAAGGGGACTATTTATCTGGTAGTAATAGATAATTGATAATTTGGGTCCCTTTTCATTATATTTTGTTCAATCCACCATTTATTTTGAAGACTTACGTTCTTTTGACACAGATCGTAGAAAAATAGTAAAACACGGGAGCCACAAGCGTTCTCTTTTTTCTTTTTCTTTCTCTCTTTTTTACAGAGTATTATAAAAGTTTGTTTTCCTGGCTAACAGCAGCCAATGCACAAAACTTTCTTCGTTAGAGTTTGCTCTTTAAACCATCAGCTCTTTCCGCGAGAGTATCAAACATGTGTCCACCAGATGCTGGGGAACAGCACAATACTAAGGCCCAACTCCAGCGAACAATAAGCTGTGGACAGCGGGTGTGAACCTGAGCTGAGGCAACACCTCATCAGGCCGAATGGCTAATTGATTTCAAAATTAGACTTGGTATTTCTGAACAATAATCTTAAAAGGCGGCAATAAAATACATCAGGATCCTTTGAGCTGGCCAAGCTTTCATCCAAATGGCTTATTACAAAGAGCTGGCACACCTGAACTTTAGCACAGTCAAATAAATCCCCAAACAGCAAATGGAAACCACATTTGGCACTAGAGGTTTGTCAGGAGAAGTTTGTATTCGTGAGGAAACATGATTTTTTATTTTGAAAATAATCTTTGTGTGAGTGGTAGGAAGCAATTCATTGAATGTTTTACTCTGACACCTGTGATTTATGCAATAAAATATGCACAATAGGTATTTGAAGGCTTGCGGGTATCACATAATCTTTGGAACACCAGGAGCAGACAGGGCGCAGCAAGGGTTAGAGTAGCTCCATTAGTGATAACTTAATCGCATGTGTAGGCCTACCCCTTTGAACTTTGAATAGCTGTTTTGTGGCATCGGGTCCAAAAGGGTTTAAATCTGACTGCACTGCAATGACAATAAATTATACCAAGTATTTTAGAAATGTTAGGAATCTTATCTTGCCTTCGGAGTGAGCAAACTAAGTTGCAATACATGGCCTAAAAATGGCTTAAATTCTGAGAAAAAGGAACACCTAAAAATTATACGATGGCAATGCTATTATTTCAGCGTTTTTTTTTTCTTGAAGTATTTATTAGTGCTTCTACAGATACATGTTGAATGGCACTGTTTAAAAGAAAATAAAAGATAAATAGGCAAAGGATAGAGTATGCCTGTGTGGGTAAAATAAATCAAAGAATTGACCAATTGCATTAAAAATGGGCTTCTCGTTTTAGTTTTCTATTTTAGGAGAAAAGCTTCGGGCATTTTTAATGCTTCTGATCCAAATAATTGACTTTTGGTTAAAGTATTCTGCTTAATTTGACTGTATTCTTTATACCTTTCCACTGTCTTGCTGTATTCTATCTGAAAATCATGAAATATTTCATAGAGGGAAGAAAGACAAGAAATAACATCAAGGAAAGAAAATGGACCACTAGTGCAAAACTTACATAGCAAAGAATTATTGTGAAAACAAAAGCGGAAGGGAGTGACTTTGGAGAATATATTTCCAACTGAAAAATTTTCTCCTCATTGTGTTTTCCTTTTCCTAAGACAGTTTCTGTCCATTTGTTAAAGCACACACACACACACTCTCTCTCTCTCTCTCAAGAGCAACTGTGATCATGACTTTTTAACTAAAGTATGTGACTCCCACCCTAGAATCCCAAAGTCTATACTGAGCCTGTTGCAGGGAAGGGTTGACTGACTCTTGGGAATTAGCGGTTAGAGATCTGAAGAAAGGAAGTCAGATAGGAATTTCATCCTCTGCATTTCCATTAATTCCCTGGATGATCTTAGACACAACTTCTGTCTGGTCTTCAGTTATTAAATGATAAGAATTGGACTAGATGATCTCTAAGGACTATTTAAATTCTAAAATATTCTAAAGCTATAAAATAGTTCCTTCAGTTCATATAAACAAATATGGTGCATGCATTGCTTAAAAAGAACTGAGAAAAAATATATAGGGTGTGATATTTACCGAACAGAATTAGTATACATGCAATGGTTTTAGGAAGATGGTTTATAAGCACATTTTTAGCATAATGAGATAGAAAACTAACTGGCAAAAACTTCAGTGATAAAGTACTTTTTGAATTGGAAATAAGTGTTAGCTATAAGTAAATACATGGGAAATTTTCTTGTTAATTCTACCAGTAAAAGATAATAGCAAAATTTTCTAAAATAAAAATTAATTTCTGGGAGCACATCCCTCAAATCACATTCTGCATTACCTAGTAAGACATCAAATTCATAGTATTCTCTTTATGAAAACAAGTGAATATTCAAGATATCCAATTTCTCTATGGATTTACTAACGCAGAAAGCATTAAAAGCTGGAGAGTTTTAGATATTATGATTAATTGTGTGACACTGTTAATGTATTTTACTATCACAAAATAAGAGGTTGAAATTAAAGCAGGAATTTAGCTTCAAAATTTTATTGACCCTCAAAAATCAGAACCCAAATTATTGCTTAGGTCACTCAAATACTCTATGGATTCAAATTAAAAATATGAGGGTTTTCCATTCCAACAGATGTTCAGAAATTAACATTTACATGACTGTGTTATCTAAATCTTTAATTAACTTTATCTGGGATCATACAGAATGTATCTCAGAGGCATCTGCCTCAATTTTCTTGAATGTGACTTTGGTTCATTTAAGTATTTTTCAGTGTTTGCAAAATGGCAATAAGAGCTGGGCCTAGTGGTGCATGCCTGCAATCCTAGCATTGGGAAGGCTGAGACAAGAGGATCCTTGTGAGTTCGAGACCAACCTGGGTTACAAAGTGAGCTCAAGGGCAGCCTGAATGGCATAGTGAGACCCTGTCTCAAAAAAACAAGGGCTGGAGATTTAGCTCAGTGGTGTCAGTGCCTGTCTGGAAAGTGTGAGGTTGTGAGTTTGATCCCCAGTGCTGAAAAAAAAAATGGAAATAAGAATGACAATAATATTTAACAAATGGATTCTAGTGTGCCAAGTGTCTTAAATGAAGTAGTTCACTTAAATTTCACAGCAGATTTACAAAAAGGATATTCTATAACTATTTTACTGATGTAGGAAACAATTTTAAAGTTAAGTAGCTTGCCTGGTTTACACCATACCTGTTAACTGACCATCACTTAGCAATTCCCAGTTTTACCAACAGGTAACATTATTAATATAATGAGTGTAATCAGTTCATTTATTCATTCAACAGATATTCACTGAAGATCTACTACATGCCAACCACAAATTTAGCCAGAGGATAGTGGAGGCCATCCTTTCTAGGTTGGGGGATCAAAAAGTAAGAAAATATATAAACTAGCAAGTTTATTTCTCTTAGAAGACAACATTGTGCAGGTTGCCATGTCTAGTCATGCATATGGTGATGAAGATAGAAGAATGACACAAAAGGGAGTGATTTTTAGATAACAGTCAAGGAAACTTCTAGAAGAAAGAGGCATTGGAGCTGAGATTTAAGTGACAGAAAACCCCTAGCTAGTGGAAAATTGGGGCAAGGTCACCAGGCAGAGGAGATCACTAATGCAAAAGCTGAGACAGGGAGTTCACAGGTGAAGAGGGGTAGGGAAGACTGAGTTGGCGTGAACAGGTGAGTAGAGGAGGGCCAGGCAGGGTGGGTACAAGAGTGGGTTTGGGCCATGTGTGATCATTTTAGTCTTGGTAAAAGCATGAAACGTGTTCCAAAAATACTAACAAATATACATTTTAGATTATTACCCTTAATATCTGTTTTAATGATGTCATATAGAGGTTTGTGAACTTTACTGACTCTCAGGATACTTGGAGACTTGGGAGGAAAAAGAACCATGAACCATTTTATGTGGGAAAATTTGCACACACACAGAAAACATACACATTGCTTCAGAAGCTGATTAAGTTCATGCTCTCCCTGGAGCCTGGCTGTGGGCTTGTGAATCTCAGGTTAATAAAAAAAATCACAAAAACTATTTTACAGTGAGCTAAATGAATTGTGGTCATTAAATCATAATCATAATCTCTACAAACATAAGTAGACAAGTTTTCCCCCTGAAGTTATATAGTCCAGACCATAAGGCATTCTGATCTATACAAATTTAAACTTCTAGTTTCATCCTCAGTGTTGTTTTTATTAAGATCTACAATCCTTTTCTCTAATCCCGAGATACAATGGACAAATTCTTAAAGCTGAAAAAAGATTTTAATAACTAATGTGACAGCAAAATTTGACCAGAACTAATGTGGAGCAGCAATTTATGTTTATTTTTGCCACATTTTGTATAGTATATAATAATTTATATAGATAATAATCTGTTGGGTTTTAGGGTGATGCCTCAGAATTAACTTGTGATATTATATAACACACAATGTAGGTACATGTTTACATATGTACAGATGTATTTTTCTTGCATCCAAAAACAAAAATAATAATCTTGAAACAAATGAGGCCTTGAGATTTTGAGTGAAGAACCAAAAACATGTATAACTTCCCTTCCTTCCAAGTTTTTCTTGAGTAATTCACATCTTTCTATGTATTCAGGATACCAAAATATGTCAGCATCTAAGGTTCCAGTCATTTATACCTATCTGGTATTGTGCCATGCTGCAGATGACAACTGAGTTTCCTCAGTTCAGAGCATCTCAGAAGTAGGACAGTTACAGGAGACTGTGAACGCTCTCCCTCAGCATATGAAAGCAACACCAGTGCCACATTAATTTGTGCTTATCCCATGAGTTCCCATGAGTTCGCAGGGTCTTTCAGACTCTGTTACCTCTGAAGTACAGTCTATTAACTTAGCTGCTGTGCTAAACTCTCCCATGCAGGGAGCCCTGGCCTCTTAAGGGACTATGCTAGAATTATTCTTAATATAGCCCCAATTTTCTTTCTTTGTTTTCTGCATTCTTACTTACTCTTAATTTATATAATCTAGTTGTGTGTTTTCAAGGCATTTTACCATCATGAAATTACTAATGTTGACCAAATTGTCTTAAAGTAGGGATTGATCTTCCTGTGTTGTACACAGACCCGGAGATGGGATAAGTACTTTGCTCAAGGAACTGGAATTTGAGCGAGTGATTGAGTTTCCATTGGAACTCAGAGTTTCATTTGATTTTTCTTTGCTCAGGTCTTTGGAGCATGATGTTATCCAGGAGCTATTCCAAAAGACCAAACTAACTGTCCCCAGCAATGATGCTTCTTTCTAACAATTAAACACTTTTGAGGGCAGAGGACAGAAGAATTGTAATGTATTCATATACCGAATATATTTCCCCTAATGTATTAATGTATTGGATATAATGAATGTATTAACTAATTCAGTCTTTGTAAAATTATTTCTCCATTATTTCAATGTGTTTCATGCAACCATTTAAAACTTAACACAACTATGCTTTATGAAATAAAATATTAGATTAAAATTTTCAGTTGAACATTTGTTGAGGTACTTCATCTATTGTCTGTCAAGCATATATATGCACTTAAATGAAAAGTTAAGATTCATTTTTGAAGGCGGTGGAAAACCAAAAATAATGTGGTGTAAGTTTATAAAAGTTTCTAGAGGAGATTTGTTGAAGATTTTTGAAAGCAAATGTAAAAATTTGACATATAACTTAATATGGAAAAGAGGTCAAATTCAGAGTAACCATTCCTCTTTAACTTTCCTTCAACTCTTTCTCTCACTGTGTTAGTTACTTTTCTCTTGTTTTTGAGACAAAACACCTGACACCCAAAATGAAGGAAGGAAAGGTTTATTTAG
>RJWT010002828.1:0-38986 GCA_004365215.1 Cuniculus paca
TTTATTTTTTTTTCTTAGTGGCACCGGGGATTGAACTCAAAACCTTGCATTTGCCAGGCAGGCACTTAGGCTGCTGAGCTAGATCCCCGGCCCTTGTGTTTTTCAGACAGGGTCTCACTATGCCGTTCAGGCTGGCCTTGAACTCACTTTGTAGCCCAGGCTGGTCTCGAACTCACAATGATCTGCCTGTCTCAACCTCCCGAGGGCTGGGATTACAGGCGTGAGCCACCACGCCCGGCTACTCTTTGTAACTATTAACATTGCATTGTGTGCTGTGTCACATATCCCACCACAGTTACTTATCAGGTTATTAAACTGAACAGGGATAGGTTTACACACCTGACATTAATGACTCTTATTTACTTCTTTAAACATTTTTTAATAGAATTTTTTGGGAGGGTTGCTATTGAGACGGTCTGGCTTTGTAGTGTAGGCTGACCTTGAACTCACTGTGTAGTTCAGGCTGGCCTCAAACTCAAGGCAATCTTCCTGCCTCAGCATCCTGAGTTCTGGGATTATATGCATGTGCTACCACACCCAGCAGACACTTACTTACTTGTAACAGTCTGTTTTCATTTTTTTAAAAGGGAGATTGTGACAAAACCTATGGATCAGAATTTGTCTACAGTGATCATGCCAAAGAACTTATTGTGGGAGAGATTTTTGTTAGGGTGTATAATGAAGTCCCTACTTTCCAACTAGAGGTAAGCTTTTAATTTTGTCTAATGCCTTGGATTGTCTGCTACTGAAAGATAGTAGTTTATGTACATTGTATATATTGAAATAATAGTTCTCTGCCAAATGCTTTATAAATTAACTTGGCTAAGCATGTAATGGTTTGACCATCGATAGCTTATGATCCTTATAATTGTTTAAGATTTGAATTTGTGAAATTCATGAATAAGGAGTTACCTCTTGCTTACTGATTGTTGCTTGTGTTTTATGTACAATGCTCTCCTATTGTGTCATGTACACAATTTCAACTCTTTCAATGTTCTGTATCATGAGTCATGTGGAATATCAAACCACCAAATGGAAGGCTTTCTGTGACCAGTTAATAAAAACAAAGAAAGAAAAGAAATGCATGTTGTAAGCAAAAGGAGGGATTTTTTTTGTTTTTAAGAAACAAAAAAGAGATTTTTCATCAGATCATCTCATGTAATGATTCCTAATTTCTTCCAGAAGCACATGAGGCTTTTTTGTTGTTGTTCTTTTGGGTTGTTTGTTTTTTTTCCCATAATGCTCAGGAATGATGTATAAACAACCCTCTTCCTGGTGAATGGCAAAAAAATGTGGTTGACTGCTTTGGAAAGAGGGACGAATTGAGGCCTTATTTTAGAGTCTGCTCTTGGGGGAAAAAAGAAATTTACTAAGTCATAATGTATATCATTTATCACAGAAAATAATGTGTAAACAGCTATTAAACAGAATGAGTGATTTATGAAATCCTTTTGAGAACTGTCCTTTGAATTTATATTCTATATGTAGAATTTTTTATTGTAAAAACATATCCAGAATGTAGAAATCACTGAATATGGTAACATTTAACTTTGACTGGTAAAGGGAAAATGTGCTCTAATCTTAGAATTATTATTAAGGAACTGCTGGAAGTTTATAAGATCTCCAAAAACTGAGAAACATTTTTTAATGCAGTTGAGTTTGTTTCCTGTTCTTCTTCCTTAAATGCATAGGCATATTTATGTGTCTGTATAATGTACTCATGCTTGTTCACTTTCATAGTTTGAAGTTTTTTCTTTGGCTATAAAGTCTTCATAATAGGTTATTCTTGAGCAGGTGTGTGGTTTTAAACATTTGTCTTCTTGACTTAGGTTCCAAAAGTATTTGCTGCAAGTCTGTTGGATTTCGTAGGCTCTCAGGCCCAGTACCTGCACACATTCATGGCCATCACACATGCCGCGAAAGTGGAGTCAGAGCAACACGGAGACCGCTTGTCAAGAGTAGAAATGGCTTTGGAGGCTCTGAGAAATGTCATAAAGTACAATCCAGGTAATCAGTAAGACCCTTACAACAGAAGAGCCCTAAAAATTCCAGTTCTCCAAATTACCGTGGAAACTCAGGGAAAATTATGTTTGGTTATAGTATCACGTTTGCTGTAATATTAAGGGGGCACTGATCACATGATGTTTTCCAGCTATAAATAATAGGGTGGAAGAGAGATCAAGGCACTTTTTTTTAAAAGAAAACTTCGAAAGAAAATGATTCTGAATCAGTTGAAAAGGCAGAATAATTTGATACAAAATTTCACACTGATGACATAAATTGGCATATGAAGTATAACTGTTTGAATTAGATTTATTTATTAGGTTATCTATTTTTTGCCTTTTCTCTGATCCCTAACACAGTGCTATGCATATAGGTCAGTGGTGGCGAACCTATGGCGCATGTGCCACAGCTGGCTATTACCACTGAAGGCTCTAAAAGGTTCGCCATCACCAATACAGGTACTGTACTCATGCTTTTGAAAAACTACCTGAAGTTTTTTGTGTTTGAATTAAAATAAAAATAATAGCATTCTGTCTGTTAAACATTTTTAAGAAGACTTTTCCAAAAATATTTCTGTCTTGCATGGCTATAGGGAGATGAAGGAGTAGAATTCTAAAAGCTTCTAATTTTGATGAGTTTAATTTGATAACAAGTACAGAATGTGAAAGTTAAAACAATACAACTGACATTTAAATTGCTTAAAAATTCTCAGTCTTTTTAAATGACATTGAACATTTTATGTCAGAGATTTATTTACTCTGAAAAGTACATATTAAAATACTGTTAAAATCTGACTTTGATTATTGCCAAAAAATTATTCAAATGAAATAACAGTAATGCTGGAAAATTACTCATTCAAAAAGTGTATGTTGGAATGTTATTAAACACGTCTTAAAGTCCAAACAAACTTTTTTTGTTTGTTTGTTTGGAATTGGCATAGAATGTTACTAGCTGTGCATCAGGTATGAAAGAAACTGTAGCAAAGCAAAAACTTTGATTTGGAACTTGTAAAAGTTGAAGAGGGAGTTCATATATTAGGATTTCATGTGTCCTTATAATTTAGAAGTTTGATTTGTGTTTCGTTGATACATTTATGACGTTTCATATTAATTAAATTGGCTTGAAAATGATCATAAGAATAACATACTTGGTCAGGGATTTAGTTCAGTGGCTCAGGTGCCTGCCTGGTAAGTGCAAGGTCATGAGTTCGATCCCCAGTAACCAAAAAAAGGGGGGGGGAAGGGAGTAACATACCTGAAGAATATTTTTACACTGCAAATTAAATGAATCTTAGTTTTGAAAAGACTACAGATTACACTGTGTGTTTTAGGGTCACATGGCGGAAGGAAGTGTATACTGAATAAAACCTTGCTGTTCAATGTTTTTAATTTATTAACAATAAAATGGTAATGGATACATAGGATTAGGACCTGAAGTAGATAGGAATGGAAATACTATTTCATTTCATGCATTTTCACAAAGCATCCTTTGTGTGTCCATATCAGTTTGTAATATAGTCTTCAAGTAGCAGAGTTCCAAATCCATCTTATTTAAAGGCCAAATGATGTCAGACTCTCCCAAAATATAACTAAGTTGAATGAGGTGGCACTAAGGGCTAGAGATAAGGAGTAAAATTACCTCCTTCCACTTTAGATTTTTGAACTATATTTGGATTCCTTTCTTTTGTTTGTTTTTGTTTTTTTGTACTGGGAATCGAACTTAGGACCTTGCATTTGCGAGGCAGGCATTTTTGCAAGTGAGCTGTATCCCTGGCCCCATGGATTGTTTATTTTAAAAAATGTATTGTTTTTTGCCAGCGTTCCAGCAGGAAGGAAATGAAAACAAAATAAACCTAAGAAACTCCAGTATTTTACTTTTTTGCCTGTCAAGATTTAGTTCTACCTAAATATACTCCATGTTGTAAGTGCTTGGGAGTTATCAAAAATCCATAATTGACAGTAAACAGTGTCTGTCATTATTATAAAGACCTATAATTTAGATTATCTCTTGAAAGTAAAATAACCATTTTGTTTCCTAGGCTCTGAAAGTGAGTGCATTGGTCACTTCAAGTTAATATTTTCTCTTCTCCGAGTTCATGGAGCTGGTCAAGTGCAGCAGTTGGCTTTAGAGGTAAAAGTATTTTTACCAAGGTATATTAAGGTTTTTACTACTTACTGTATGTGATTTGATTAATTAATCATTAGAAGTTGAATGGAATCATTCTTAGTTTTTTATTTCACCAAGGAAGCTAGATTAGTAGATTTTTTTTTTAATTTAACATAATTTGGAAAAGCAAATCTTACATAGTGTCTTTCAAAGTGATTCCTTTTGTGGTCACTGTCTGTCATGCATCAGGGCTTGGGGTGCATTGTGCCATATCATGTTGTGTGAATTAAGGAGTAGGCTTCCTGGGGAAACTTTGAAGTTACAGATCAGCAAGACAAGGAGACACATTGACTTGCTGGCTGTGAGTTGTAGGCTTGCTTTCAGAGAACTGATGCTGCCCTCACCCTTCTTCACTCCCTCTCCCTTCTTAAAGGTATAGTATAGGAGCAGCCTTTTCGGTGAGAGTTACAGACACTTCGATGTGCTGTTTTTAGGAGTTACCTAGGAGAGCCAGCTGCCCAAACCTATAGCTCTTAAGGGTCCAAAGGAAGTTAAAGGCTCCATAGGACACAGTCTGGGTGCAGCTTTTCCTCTAACAGAAGCAAGGAGTTCTTGGGCACAGATAGCTCATTTTCCAGGCAACCCAGAGTGAGTTCTCAGGGTCATTTTTCATATGATCTTGCTCATCGTAACACATAATTTGTTACAAAGAGTATCACTTCAGCAATGGGTGCAGGAATGACTTATGAGGATTTGTGTAATGTGCCCTTAGATTACCTTTTGGCTTAAAGCACACTTTTAATACAATAGTAATTAACTGGTCAGAAAGCTTAACAAGAAAAACATGCTTCCTCACTTAATTCCTTTAAGTATCTTCTAACTTTTAAATATTATTAAATCTAGAAAACATTGCTCTAAGATGCTGAACATGATTTATTAAGTGATGCTGATCTTTAGATGTGTATTTTAAAAGCTTGACTTTGAGACATTATCCTCTTTAAAAGAAAAACATACTACTTCTCTATGATGGAAAGATAGATTCAATCCATTATGCTGGGTGCTGAAGATATGTAGCTTCTTCCTGTAAAAACGAAATTCCAGTAGTAAGGGCCATTAGCTTTCTGACCTCCCCCAGCCCAAATCTGTGGAAATAACTCTGGAACATGTACTGGGACTAGACTGAGGGTTTCTTAAAAACCTCAAGGTGTTACTTATTAAAAGATCAAATACTATCTTTCCAAATTACACCTTGTCTAAAAATTAAATATTTTGTTCTCTGAACATTTTTCTCACTTTGGAAAAGTTTGTATTACTTAACTTGATTAAGATCTAAAATTATTTCCCGAACTTTTAATATCTTGTTGCTTAATTTTCAGGTTGTGAATATAGTGACATCTAATCAAGACTGTGTGAACAATATTGCAGAGTCAATGGTTTTGTCCAGTTTATTGGCCCTTCTACATTCATTGCCATCAAGTAGGTATATTTACAGATGGGGTTTTGGAAAGTAAAGCATAAACAATCCATGAAGGGGGCCGTCGCATAGTTGATGTAAAACCTTAGACAAATGTCATCCATGTTTAGTTTTGGAATATTTAAAGCAGTAGTCTTTAACAAGATTTGTCTTAACTATATTTTATATAAATTAATAAAATGATCTTACATTTCCCTTATGAAAGTGGAAACTTAAGGGTAAGAAAACTCTAAGTAGGGAAAATAAAGAATTTTTCAGTTTGTTGAGTATAATAATCTACACATGAATAATTGAGAGTTATAATTTAAAGAACAGTTGTTCTTAGATGCTAGAAAATATGAAAGCTTACTTGGTGTACTACATTTATAAATCAATCCTGCGTACTTCGTCTTTCACTGATTTGATACTGATAGAGACCTTTACCACCAAGATGGTTAAAAAACACACAAGCCTGGTTTCTTAAATTCAGCTTGCACTGATGCAGGTTCCTCAGAAGCTGTATGATTGTCTAGTGTAATAGATTGGTGCACTAGAACCAGCCTTGACGTGGTTCTTCAAAAACAAGATTATTGAGTTTGTCAGGCAGTCACAGTATAACTCTAACCTTACCATTAACCACTAAAATTTATTGCTCAGTTGACTTTGCTAAACTCTTGAATGCCATGTGTCTGTTCGTCTTCTTGAAAATAGGACTGTGTTCTCATTCATCTTCCAAGTGCCTTGCACATATTTGACATTTCTTTAGGTTCAGCAAATTTAGGGGAATTCAATTTCATTGAATAATTTTTTCTCTTGAATAAATGATGTATTTGAAATAGCACTATAACATAACAACTGTGAAGTCATTTGTAGATTATTTTTATCATACCTATAAACATAGTTTTTCATTTTTATTAGTTTTCAGTAATTTCATAATACATTTAGCAATGCAAAGCTCAACTGGTTGGTAAAGTAAAAAAATGTTACAGAAATCATAGTGTGATAATGAAAATCTGTACCTCATTTGTATAGTAGTCGTTATTTTAATTTTACAAGTAAAGTAGCTGACATCTAGATATTTCAGCCTACTCTGCTGTTACTTATAATTTAAACTATGTTTTCTGTCTTATACTGTTTGCTAAGGGGACATTGTTGTTGTTTTAGTCTTAGTCCAGTACTTTGCGGCTTCTGTCTTTTTGCCAATTCTTTATTCCTTTGGGCTCTTGTCATTCCCATTTGACCCTGTAAGTGTGAAGTCTAATAGTCCAGATATTACATGGCAGCAACTAGGTGAGATATGCACAGGCTGTCCAGAAAGATGGTATTAGGTCCTAAAATTGCTACTACTACTTTGTTTCCCTAAGTCCACACTCATAACCAGGTAAAAATCTTAGATGACTAGTAGCCTTCTGGATGTTAGGAAGGAAGGCAAATCTGAGTGTGTAATAAGCAGTGAATTAGGAAGATGGGATAGCATTGTGGTTATGAGTATGGGCTCACTAGCTGTGAAACCTTGGTCTGGGCAAACTGCATCTCAGCTTCTTCACTCGTTATAGCTATAATAATAGTGCTTGTTGTGCTAGTTATTGTGTAGATTAAATATGATACCCCGTATAGGACATCTAGGTAAGAGCTTTGCTCAGATTTGATGCTCAATAAATATCAGTTAATGGGTTGATGTATTCCTTGCAATATTTTTTTACTCTGCAGGTCGGCAGCTTGTTCTGGAAACTCTTTATGCTTTGGCATCAAGTACAAAAATAATTAAAGAGGCAATGGCAAAGGGTAATGTATAGTTCTTATCCAGTCATGTTCAATATGATAAGGTTTTTTTAGCTGCTTTGTAGTCTGATAAACTAGAAGAATGCTCTGAAAGTCTTGCAGGTAAAACAGTTAAACTGATAGCCTGCGTTGTGGTACACTTCTGTAGTCCCAGCTTTTTAAGAAGCTGAGAAGGGAAGATTCTGTAATACTAGGAGGTCAAGGCCAGCATGGGCCTTAAAAAAAAAATAAAACACAAAAACTAGATCCATGTCTGTCACTATGCACTAAACTAAAATAAATGGTTCAGAAATCTAGCTGCTAAAACAGAAACACTAAATCTGCTGAAGGAGAGAATAGGTAGAACTCTTGAAGACGTAAGTATAGGCAAAGACTTCATGAACAAAACCCCAGTGGCCCAGAAAATGCTACGAAGAATCAACAACTGGTATCTCATCTTATTAAAAAGTTTTTACATGGCAAAAGAAATCTCCAACAGTGAAAAGGCAGCCCACAGAGTGGGAAAAAATCTTAAGCCAGTTTTTCTTCAAACGATTAATAGCTAGAACACATAAAGAATTGAAAAAATTCAGACCCCACCTCCAAATTTAAAGACCCAATCCAAAAGTGGGCATCTCCTATGAATACACACTTCTCAGATGAAAGAAATACACATGGCAAGTAAATACATGAAAAAATGTGCAGCATCACTGATCATTCTAGAGATGCAAATTAAAACAATGCTGAGATTCCATCTCATCCCAGAAAGAGTGGTTATTACCAGGAGATCAACCAGTGACAAATACTGGTGGGGCTTTGGGAGAAAAGGAACCCTTCTCCATTGCTAGTGTGTAGACTGGTGCAAGCACTGAAAATCAATGTGGGGATTCCTCGAAAAACTGGGATTAGAGGTCTCATTTGACCCAGCTGTTTCCCTTCTTGATATCTTCTCAAAAATAATTAAAAGCATCACACCCACAGCGATGTATGTGCACCCATATTTTAAGTGGCACAATTTGTAATAGCTAGATCTTGGAAACAGTCCAAATGCCCATCAACTGAGGAATGGATTTAAAAATGATTTTTTTTTAACACAGTGGAATGCTACTCAGCCATAAGGAAAGGTAAACTTTGAGACATTTACAGCTAAATGGATGAACCTTGAGATCATACTCTTTAAGTGAAATAAATTAGACACACATCACTCTCTGGTGTGGGAAACTGAAAGTATAAATAAGAACCAAAATGTTTAATAAGTATTGTGAAAGCAGAAGAAATTGTTCAGAAGGGGATGGAGTTGGGAGGAAAAGAAAAAAATGAGAAAATGGAAGGAGGGGAAGAGGGCTTGAAGGGAGGGGAGGGCAATGGTGGAAAAAAAAGGAACTAAGATATATACAGATACAAGTTCCCTATGATGAATGTGTTGATTGTATCTAAATTACACTAATAAACTAAGAAGAACAAAAATTGGCCAGGTATGGTGGTACACGCCTGTAGACCTAGCACTTAGGAGGATGAGGGCAGGAGGATCACCACAAGTTCAAGGGCAGCCTAAACTATATTGTGAGAGCCTATCTCAAAAAAAAAAAAAAAGTCTAAGTACATTGATTTGAATTAAGATTGAAAATGAATCTACTGATTAGAAAAGTCATATTCTCTGTATATAATATAAACACTAGTTGGTTTCTTCTGCTTTTTGCTTCTTAGGAGCTTTGATTTATTTACTGGATATGTTCTGCAACTCAACACATCCACAGGTTCGAACCCAGACAGCAGAACTTTTTGCCAAAATGACAGCAGATAAACTAATAGGTCCAAAGGTGAGCACAAAATAAGTTCTTAGAAGGAAGTTAATTATTAAAATTCTGTTACTTTGATATTCATTTGAGGAGTTCAACACTGATTTTATAGAGTTCATTTGAGATGGTTCACATAAAATCATTTGATGGGAAAGTTGGAAGATTGATATAAATGAAGTTGTTGGTGTATATTACCATATGAGAAAACTAATTAGGAAAGCCTACATCAGATTTGAGAAGTCTTAAAGAGTGCGTTGATTGTGGTAATAAATTATTCATCTCACTTGAAAAGAGATCCAAAGCATATTTAGGTTATAACAGAAGGTAGGTTAGATGTACACACTGAGGATTGTCTTTTGGAAGTGGCTAATGAAGGCAATGATGATCTGTGTCTTTTATATTCTATACCTGATTTTAGTAAGGATATGATACCCACAAAAAGTGAGGACATATGGTAGTGGCACCTCTGCCTTCCCACTCTAGAGGAAGATCCTTAATTCCAAATTTAGAGATGATCACATGATATATGGGACCATAGTCCAGGTGGGTAGCCAGAAACCTATTAGAACAATTACTTTTTTTTTTGGTATCAGGTATCGAACTCAGGACCTTGTGCTTGCCAGGCAGGCGCTGTGCCGCTGAGCTATATCCCCGACCCTAGAACAATTATTTTTGAGTAAGAGTTCATTCAGGCACAGATGTAATCATAGTCCCATGATTCTGTTATTAAATCAGATTTACAGAAGTAGTGTTTATCAAAGCACTCTATGCCAGCCTAGCAAGCAGCCACTCAGAGACATGGAGGAAGTTGTGAAGTAAATGCCCTTGAGCCCTTTTCCCCAGAGACTGAATTCAGTAAACCTGAGGTATGCAACCCTGGTGTTTGCATTCTTGACCCACTTTCCACATGATTGTTTTGGAGCCTGATCTGGTGTTTGTGAATAACTGCTCAGTGAGCCTACAGGAGTATTTTGGATAAGACAGAGGCTACAAGTAACAGACCTCTATCTAAAGCCAAAGATGGCTTCTCTTATATATGTTGTGCAACCATATAAAGTTAAGTTTGAAAAAAAGCTCAAGGCAAATAAACATTTTTTACCTCAGCAAAATAGGTTGGATTCAGTTTTGTGTTTTGTTTTAGCTCTCAGTCTAAGTATTAAAAATATGTCATAGAACCTGAAACAGTTTTTCTTTAGGAATAAGTAGTTGTCCTCAACAGGGGTGATGAAATAAGGGAACTCATTTGGATGCCTGCAGAAGAGTGCTCAAAAGGATGAGTATTGATATTTAGTTTTGAACTTTCTTAAAGCAAGAGTTAGGTAGCACATAACTCTTAATACCTACGCTTGAATGTTTTAAATAACATTTTTAATGTTTATATATTTGAATTGAACTCTTCACTAGTAGTTTTTGGCCTTTGAAATACATGAGGGACAGAAATTACCAGCGTGAATCATTTCATACTTAAATTTTCTATACAAGAAAAATACAACTACCAGATGTTCCTTATTGAATTTATTTGCAGCAAGAGCTTCTAGAGTTAGTCTGTAAACTTATTTTTCCTTTTTGGTAGCAGCTTTATTGAGATGTAAATGACCTACTATACAATTCAGTAGCTTTTTCGTGGTCTCAGATTTAGCAACCATAACGAATGTGAGAACATTTTCTTCAACCCCAAAAGGAACACAATAACCCATACTGGTTTTGCAGTCACTCTGTTCTGTCCCCTGGGACTCAGCAATACTAGACTTCTTTCTGTCTCTATAGATTTGCTTACCCAGGCATTTCATATAAATGGAATCATACAATATTAGGTTTTTTGTGACTTGTTTCTATCACTTAGCCTAATGTTCTCAGGATTTAGCTATATATTAGTGTTTCATTTTATTACCAAGTAACACTTCAAATTTTGTTTATCCATTTATCCTGTTACATAGGTTAATTGTCTGTACTTTCTGGATGTATAAATAATACTACTATAAATATTTGCATACAAGTTTTTGGGTGGACATGTGTTTTTATTTCATTAGTAATGGAATTTCCGGCTGGGCATGGTGGCACATGTCTGTAATCGCAGCACTTCCACATGGGAGGCTGAGCTGAGAATTGTTGTGAGTTTGAGCCCAGGCTGGGCTATATCATAAGTTCAGGACAGTGAACTACCTGGCGACACCTTGTCTCATAAAACAAAGGAATGGAATTTCTGGGTCAAACGATCAGTAATACTGTGGTTTGCTGTTTTCCAAAGTGGCTGCACCATTTTACATTCCTACTAGCAGGGTATGAGAGTTCTCATTTTCCTCCTCTTCTCTAACACTTGCACTTAACGTGTGTTGCAGCCATCCTAATAGATGTGAAGTAAACCTTTTGATTTGCATTTCTCCGGTTGAGTAAGCTTAATAATGTTGAATATTTTCCCATGTTCTCCTTGATTTATTATACAATTTTTTAGAGATATGTGTTCTTATCCTTTGCTAATTTTTAAGTTGGATTATTTATCTTTTTATTAGAGTTATAATTATTTATAGATTTTGGATACTAGTTCCTTCTATATTATTGGCAAATATTTATCTCGTTCTATGTATTATTGTTCCTTTTTTTGAGGCAGAGTCTCACTATGTAGCCCAGGCTGACTTCAAACTGGCAGCAGTCTTCCTGCCTCAACCTCCCGAGTGCTAGGGTTACAGGCATGAACTGCCACAGCCGACTGAGTTCCGTAGTCTTGATGATGCCCTTGGAAACACAAAAGTTTTGGATTTTAATTAAGTCCTATCTATCTGATACTAGAGGTTGAACCCAGAGCTTTGTGAATACTTAAGCAAGTATTCTACTGTTGAGCTACAACCTTAGTCCCTTCATCTTTTTTTTTGTTATAACTTACATTTAAAATTTTTTATATATATGTGTATATATATATATATTTACACATATATATATATTTTTACACATATATATGCATATGCAGTGTATATATCTCACCATAGCCTAATGCAAAGGTTTATACCTGTCTTCTCTTACGAGTTTTGTAGTTTTCGCTCTTATATGTAGGTCTTTGATTTGAGCTAATTTGTGTACATGTGGGATGTAGTGAATACCACCCCTCATCTTCCCTTTGTCAGCTATGCCTCACATTTATTTTCAATATGTGTGTAATGTGTGTGGTATGGATGTGTTTTCTTAAGCCTTTTTTCAAATCTGTTTTGGAAAAAGGCACAGCATAGGCCATGTGTCTTCATCACAAATGTTCAACTCTTCTGTTGTAACAAGAAAACAGCTGTAGATGGTGAATTACAAATGAATGTAGCTGTGTTCCAGTAAAACTTTATATACAAAATAGATGACAGGATAAATTGGCTTTTCCTTTACCAACCCCTGTTCTAGAATAGCTGGCTGACATAAACATAACTGCAAAGGTTTATGGTAAAAGAATTTGCAGCCTGTACAATTTTTATGCAAGTATTTAGTTTATATACTCGTGAATAATCACCTTGGGTGGTTCTTAGCATTTGAAATACTTCAAATATCTCTGTAAGCTTGGTTTAATACCACTTTTTATAAATGAGTAAACTTGGGTAGTTAATTAAGTTTGATGCCAAAACATTCTCAGAAATCTAATAGGAAAAGACTTTATGATTTTGTACAGATGGAGATGATCAAGTAACTTAATGTACCTTTTTATAAAGTGTCTGATCATAGTAGACTTGATAAACTTAGAAGATTAAGACATTTAACTTAAATGAAACTAAAGTTTGGTTTTATATAAACTGAATATTCATAAATACTCTAAAATCTAAGACATTTGAAATTTATCAAACTCATCAACAGATGAGTTCTCCACTGACAGTTTACAATACAGCTTACTATAAGTATATGAGTGGTTTGTTTATAGAAAGCTTATTTCTTCAAATTTAGTTTTCTTGCCATAAAAACCAAACTTCAAGCATAAAAATACAACAGTAGTTATTAATTGTACAGTAGATTAGTTATTAAAACTACTAGAATGTAATGTATGATAAAATGTATCAGATATATCTGTCCTAAAATTCTTGTAGAATGACTTCAGCAGTGTTCTCTCAAGGAGCTGTAGGCTGATAGGCAAAGTTAAGTTGGCTTTTAGTTAAATATCCAAGTATCTTCCAGAATATGATTTTGTTAAAAACTGTTAAAACAAGTGGGTCTATTAAAGATGAAGTAAAATTGTTTGAGTATAACAAGATGGCAGCACAATATTGTGAACAGACCTTTATTCTGTGAATCACAGTTTGGGGCCTCTAATTTACCTTAGTAACTATGGGTAACTTGTCTTCAAATAGGTAAGCACTTGCTGTGTGCCAGGGGCTGAGAAGATAAACAGTGATCAAGACAAAGTTCAGGAAAAGTTTCCAGAAGTTTGGGCACAGAATTTGACATGAAGAACCATGTGATGCCCTGAAGTTTAATGTCCACCTTCCCACCCCTCATCTTCCCTTTGTCCTATGCCTCACACTTATTTTCAATATGTGTGTAGTGTGTGTGCTATGGATGTGTTTTCTTAAGCTTTTTTTCAAATCCGTTTTGGAAAAAGGCACAGTGTAACATAAAACAGAGTAGAGCAAAATAAATACACTAAAAAATACTAGAAACATGCAAAGATAGCACTCTTGCTAAGTTTGTGGGCATGAGAGAAGTGAGTGTTGAAGAGACAAGCCAGCTAAGGGCCTTTTAGAAAGAAACCACAGCACATGCATGGCCCAGCAGGGGGTTCTCTGGGAACTTTGCACACCAGAGCTTTTTAATTTCTTAAAATTACTTAAAAATGAGGCAGGGTAGGGCCAGGGGTTTAGCTCAGCAGCTCAAGCGCTTGCCTGGTAGGCACAAGGTCATGAGTTCGATCCCCGGTACCAAAAAAAAACAAGGAATGGAAAGGAAACTTGTTAGGTCAGCAGGGCCAGGTCACAGCAAATCTTGTTTAAAGTTACGTTGCATAAACAGTTTCTCTCATTCTAGAACTTATAAGTAATTTTTCATATCAGCCAGAATACAAATTGCACTAATATTCTATCTTAGAAAATTGTGAAAAGCAGACCAAATATTGAGATGTTTCCAATAGGTCTTGTTTTCTTTCTCAAACCTCCCATAGGTTCGAATTACATTAATGAAATTTCTGCCTAGTGTTTTCATGGACGCTATGAGAGACAATCCTGAAGCTGCTGTACACATTTTTGAAGGAACACATGAAAATCCTGAGTTAATTTGGAATGATAGTTCCAGAGACAAAGTGTCTACAACAGTGAGAGAAATGATGCTAGAGTAAGTAAAAGAGTAACTTAAGGCATTTAGATAAAATTGTTGAGAAAGGCAGACTTTCCCTACTTTGTCAATCTGGCTGTAAGACTTATCCTAAAGGTTAATGAAAGTGTTATTTTTTGACTAGAGTTTAATATTCTTCCCACGCCTTCCCCTTTCCCCAGGCACTTTAAAAGTCAGCAGGACAACCCTGATACAAACTGGAAGGTAATACATACTTTTTTTTTTACAGTTTATTTTTTGTATTTTTAAAAATTCCTGCTGAGCTAATTCAATGTCAGCCTGTAGTTGTTCTGTTATTAAGAAACTTGGGTGTTCCTCTGGGAAATAAAATTTCAAACATTAAAGTAGGACCCTTCATTTTTTTATGTAAGCAACTCGTAAGAGACTTAAAACAATTATTAATAGTTATCTTTGAATATTACTTTTCTAAACATTTTTGATAGTACTGATAGGATTTGCTTCATGTGTAAATAATGATTTTTAAGTGACTTACATGATCCTTTCTCTGTTTAAAGTTGCCTGAGGATTTTGCTGTGGTATTTGGAGAAGCAGAAGGTGAACTGGCTGTTGGAGGAGTTTTCTTGAGGATCTTTATTGCACAACCAGCTTGGGTTCTAAGAAAGCCCAGAGAATTTCTTATTGCACTACTGGAAAAACTAACTGAACTCTTAGAGAAGAACAGTCCTCATGTAAGTTTCAGTCTTCAACAAAACATTTCAAAGAGTGTGCAAAATATACTGAACACAATCATGTTCTCTTAAAACTTGATCCTCATTGACCAGCATTAAAGATTAATTGGCTGCCTCATTCAGTATTGCAGTCACATGCCCATTAATTGGAGGGCTGGGGTCATGTTCAAAATGGTTACTTATGAGCCAGAGTTAGGGAGTTTTATATATATATGAAACATATTAACAATTACTGATTTGGGCTACCAGTTTTCAGTAATAACTAAGGAGAAACCTAAATGTTCGGTGATTCTCTGAAAGTGTGCCCACGTTTGTTGCTCTGCTTTGTATGGTAGGGAAAATCCTAGTTCCAGAAGTCAACCAAAAATAGTAACTACATGAGTGAGCCCTCTACCTGAGCTCAAAACCAGAGCCTACCAGGAAAGCGGAAGTGAGAGGATAGCTTTGATCTTGGTTTGTCACGTCAGAAACCTTAATAGAACATCAGGTTTTGTTATCCTAATGTTTCAGTTGAAAAATTGAGATACATTAATGGTGTTGAGTTAAACATGCTAGTTGCAGAGTAGGTGACTGAGAATCCTGAGCTGTGTGTTAGATGGTCCCAGACCACCCCCCTGTCCCAGATCCACCAGTACCATCACCTCATGACTCTGCCTCATTTGTCTCGTATTAAGAGTGATCACTGCACCTGCCCTGTATATGTGGAACACTTAGCATAATGTGTGGCACATTTTGAATGCTTAGAAATTTGTAGTTAGCATCACTAGTTTAGAAAAACTTCTGTTAAAAAATAAAAACATGCCAAACATTTATCAAATGTTACTTTTCAGTGTTATGTGTCTCTTTACTAGGAATATTGTGGCATTCATAATTTGCTTAGAAAATTAAAATCCTCAGGACTAAAAGTGTAGTAGATTGCATTGCTTAGCACAGTAGAGGTCCTGGGTTCAACCCTTACCCTGCCCTCTCCAGGAGAAAAAGGGAGAAGGGAGAGAAGGAAGGACAGAAAGGAAGTCCTTAAAAGTTGAAACCGAGAAGAGTAAAGTACAAAACAATTTCCTTCTTTGTCACCTTTCTTTTTGGGTGCATCATAATTTCCATGTTCATTTAAGAAGTATTTTGTTACGAATATGTATGTGTGCATGTAAGAGTGAAAGCTGCAGTTCTTTGAAGTCCACTGTCCACAACAGAAAGTACATTATGATGCCCAGACATGTTAAATAGAGGTGAGCATCCTCAATCTGAAAATCTAAAATGCTCTAAAATTAGAAATTTTTTGAATGTCATGTCAGTGCTTAGTTTTGAATTTCAGAGCACTTCAGATTTTGGATTTTTGGTTAGGGATATTTAGCTGATAATGTTCATGCTAGTATTCTAGAACAAACAAACAAACAACCTTTGAAACCCTTCTGGTCATAAGCATTTCAAATAGGGGCTACTTAACCTGCAGTAGAATTTTTAATAGAACTGGAAAACATTTTACTTTTTCAGCATTCTCCTGGATTATTGCTGTTTTCTGACACTGTCGCATCCATCACATTGTCTATAAACATTTCTGGTAATATCTTTTGGGAAATGATCTCTTACACCTGCAGTAGAAGTGAGATATATATGACCTAGTGAAAGAAACTTTAGATTAAGGTAGCACATTCTTAAATCCTTTGCATTTGTTCCTATTGCAAAGAAAAGTTTTTCATTTAGGGTTTATGAATCAGTTTTCGTGGATCAGCATTTAGTCCTTTTGAACTCCTAGCTCAAATGTTTCCAAAGATACTGAGGACTTTTTCACTATTTTTTAGTTTGTTTTAGTTTATTTGTTCTGTATTTTCTAGGGAGAAACTCTGGAAACACTGACATTGGCAACAGTGTGTCTCTTCAATGCACAGCCTCAGTTAGCAGATCAAGTCCCACCATTGGGCCATCTTCCCAAAGTCATCCAGGCAATGAATCACAGGAACAATGCAATTCCTAAGAGTGCCATTCGGGTTATCCATGCCCTGTCTGAAAATGAGGTACTGCCGAGTCTGTTCAGAATCTTGTAACTACTGCATTTATGCTCCCTCTTCTGGAGTGATTCACACTACAGTATAATTTGTCCCTTTGTATCATGTTTCTTTTCACATATGAACCACATGGTACATTATTAACTCTTAAACCAGTTAAAATAATATAATTAATAGGAGAACTTGACTTAGTTCATTATTAAACTCGATAAGTAGATCATTAAACTTTATTGTGTTATTAAGATATTACTATGCTATATAAAATATTACTGCTACAAATATCCTTTCTAATTTGTACACTAAGCTATGTGTTCGAGCCATGGCATCTTTGGAAACTATTGGCCCTCTGATGAATGGAATGAAAAAACGAGCAGATACTGTTGGTCTAGCCTGTGAAGCAATTAATCGAATGTTTCAGAAGGAACAGAGTGAATTAGTTGCACAAGTAAGTGAATTTCTAGATTCAATACCATTTTAGGAAAACAAACATCCCAGACACATTAACTGAAGTTCAATGAGAGATAACTTGCAAGTTGGTTCATGTCTCATTTTTTATTCTATATACACAAATGGTTGTATACGTACACACAAAAAAGTAGGGCCAGTTGCCAAAGTTTTACCAATACCAAAGTATTTTTGTGATGTTTGGTTTTTAAATTTTGGCTATGTTTAAGTTGCTTTGCAAAGTTTGCTTCATCATCTTTGGAAAAAGTCATTGTTTATTTGTCCCTTTTTTATTTTTATTTTATTTTATTTATTTTATTTTAAAGGGAACAAAACAAAACAATAAAACAACCAAACAAGATAGTGAGAATAATACTAGACTTCAAAGCAAGACCGAAGAAAATCCCCATAGTTGCTATAGTGCATATTGTTATCTTCTAAATAGATGCTACCAGCTTTCGACCTGCAAAGTCAGTCAAACAATACAAGCATTAAGTGTTTTTCTTACTTCAGTAGCTATCATCTCAGCCTGTGTTTCTCTGAATCAGCCAGTTGCTTATGGGGATGGGGAGGTATCTTCTTGGCTCCCAGCCCTTGTGCCCGCTGACTCACAGGAGGGAGTTGGCTTCTTGATCCTCCTCCCAGCCTGCATGGCTGCCTCTGAATCACAGGAGGGGGTTAGCTTCCTGATTTTCCTCCCAGCCTGCATGGCTGCCTCTGACTCAGGAGGGAGTTGGCCTCTTGATTCTCCTCCCAGCCTGCATTGCTGCCACTGGCTCACAGGAGGGGGTTGGCGTCTTGGTTTTCCTCCATCCTTTTAAGTCATGTTTTAAAATATTCCACGATTTTTATTGTCCTTTTCAAAGAGACTTTCCCAAGTGAAAATAGGATTTTGTGAGTATTGTTGTAGACAGACACAGAAGAAATATAAAATAAATTTTAAAACTCTTGCTAAAATGATCTAAAATAAACTCCAAGGACAAATACCACCTAATATCAAATGTAAATGAAATCTAAAACAGTCAAACTTATGGAAGCACAGAGTAGTGTGAAAACAATGAGAGGATATTAATCAAAGGTAGAAGTTTCACTTTAGGGGCCAGAGATTGAGCTCAGCAGTTTTAAGTGCCTGCCTGGCAAGCATGAGCTTGTGAGTTTGATCCCCGTACCAAAAAAAAAAAAAAAAAAAAAGTTTCACTTTAGAAAAGTAACTTTTTTAAAGAGTCTGATTAAATTGTCCAGGTTAGGCTTGAATTTGTGATTCTCTTGTCTGTGTTGCAGACCATTTAAATTACAAGCTTGTGCCACCAATACTGACTAGGAGTAATAGCTTGAATTTTTTTTTTTTGGCACAACATGGTGATTATTATTAATAATGTATGTTTCAAAACTGCTGAGTAAATTTTAAGCATTTTAAATGTTCTCACCATTAAAAATAAATATTCGAGGTAGTAGATATATTACTTAGATTGATTTACTCATTCCACAATGTGTACATGCACCATAATGTCACTTCATATTCCATTAAAAAAATATATATAGATACATTTATTTATTAAAAATTACCAACTTTGGTCACCCTATCTTAAAAACTCTGTGGTGGTTTCTCATTACTTACAAGATAGCAAAGTGATGTCTGACATTTTTAGCCTGAAAACAAGACTCTATATCTTTATGACCTGGACCTCCTGTTTCCTTGCCCCTCATTTAAATAGGGTAGAGTATTGGATTCATCTCAAAGGTAGTGGATGCTCTGAGGTTCAGGCTTTTGATTGGCTTGGTTTATTGGAAAGAACATGAGTTCTAGTATTACCACTTGATGGCTCTGTGACCTCAGGCATGATATTTAACTTTACAGTGTTCAGACTAGTTACGACTACCTCACAGGGTTGCTATGAGACTAGTACTAGAAACACAGCTACATTCACTAAATGTCTGTTACTTTTCTCCTTTCCTTTGAATTTCAGTGAAAAATGTGTCATAGCAGGTTTCATTAGATTTGTATGAAATGAATGATGACTATAAAGGTCGGATATTTTATCACAAGGTGAAAAATATTCAGGTTCTTCAAAGATGTTGCCTATTTAGTATAGTACCTGAACAGACAGATCAGTATAGTAGCTAAAAGCTGAGCTTCTGATTTCTTAGATCTAAATCCATATTACAGCACTGCTGACCTCTGTAGTTGTGAACGTGTTTCTTCCCTCACTGCATAGATTATTCCATTTGTAATAATAATAGTCCCTAATTCATTAGGTGCTGGGACTAGTAAATAAAATAATTGATGTATGGCATATAGAACTGCTGATGGCACAGAATAGTCTCATTAAATAGGAATTTCATTATCATTAGATATTTAAACAAAATCTATGTGGCAATAAAATATTATGAAAACAGATTACTCTTCTTCCAGGTATAGTTCAGGGGTGAAATTGTCTCTTCAGTGACTGGTTTACATTTTTCCAATATGGTTATATATGCTTGATTGTTTCTAGGCCCTGAAAGCAGATTTGGTTCCATACCTCTTACAGTTACTTGAAGGCATAGGCCTAGAAACTCTGGATAGCCCAGCTGCAACTAAGGCTCAGATTGTGAAAGCTCTCAAGGCAATGACTAGAAGCCTGCAGTATGGAGAACAGGTGAGTCTGCAAGAGACAAACTGCTGGTTATACTGAGGTGTGATTCTTTTGACTACAACCGGAAAAGAACTGAAGACCAAGCGTGAGTGTGTGTGTATAACTGCCTCACAACTGATGAGAGCACAAAACCACATACTCTACAAGGTCAGGAGGATTGTTTTTCTGGATAGTGATGGTATGTGGTACATTTTAGGAAAAATGTTGAAATTTGTCAGTATGTTATTGATGGGTATTAACCACATTCATTAACCATCTGGTGCTATGTAAAAGGGTGTTTCATTTTAGTGTTCATCTCCTTTATTAGTAATTGTAGAGTGAGTGTTGGTTTCTTTTTTCTTTTATGACTTAGAAATGTACTACTGTATTTTAACTTCATGCATATGTTGACCTCAGACCTGTTGGTTCTGATTTCTTCCTTCAGTTTAGTGTATGTCTTATTTACTAATGGTCTTTTTTTTTATTGAGGTATAGGGTATTTACAGCTTATAGGGTATATAAGTCTTACCTCAAAATTAGTTTCCTTAAAACTCTATGTATTGTTCCATTGTCTTCTGGCATTTAGAATTGCAAAAAAAAAGTCTGTGTAAGCCTACCTTTTGCCCCTTTATATGTAACCTGTATTCCTTGGATAGTTACAATACTTGCGGTATAAAAATACATCTTTTTATCCATTCCTTGGTTAATGGGCCTTTGGGTTGTTTCCAAGATTTAGCTATTACAAATTGTACTGCTATAAACCTGGGTACACATATATTGCTGTGATATGATGCTTTTAATTCTTCTGGGAAGATACCCAGAAGGGGGATAGCTGGGTCAAATGGGACCGCTAATCCTAGCTTTCTGAGGAATCTCCGTACTGATTTCCACAGTGGTTGCACCAGTGTGCACTCCCACAGCTATACTCCCAAAACTATTACACAGATTTAAAGCAAATTCTCCTATTTTCTTATATTGATTGCTTTTGCCTTTTTTTCTTTCTGTGAGAATTTCTCATTTTGCATTTATTTTACTAATTTGATTTTACATATAATCCAATACAGCATACACGTTCCCATTAACACTGTCAACTCCCAGAAACCTTGCAGGTGCTGTAATAGTACTTGTATTATCATTGAGTATAACTTTGTAGGTAGGCTGATAGAAAGGCAAAGCATTTTTTCCACTACTTGGATAATTTCACAATTGAATTTCTGAACTGGCGTCTTCTGAAGACCTTTTCAGTGACTTTTTAGCAGTATGATTCAAAAGTTAAATGTCCTAATATTCTTTTATAGGTTTAAATTTACTGCAACTAAAGCTTTCCTTTGGAATTGTATATTTCCAGAAGCATTTTGATGCAGTTGTCATTTCTGTCAATATCATTTGAATCATTTAAAATGCTGTGCATATGCAGTGTATGTTGCTCTAGTCATTAGTATGTTTTTTAGAGGTTTTTTTACATCTTCGTTTTATTTCTCTAATAATCTCTAATGCTTGTATGTCACAACTCACTTGATCAGCGTCTCTTCGACGTTTCTGTGCTGTTGAGCCCACCTCTCCCAGTCCCCGGCCGCCACTCAGTATCTTGGTGCTCTGTTTCACTTATCACAATTGTTTCTTCACTTTTCGAGGACTCTGGCTAAGGGAAGCTCTAACTACCTCTATTTACTGTGAAAAGACTTAGCCCAAATAAGGAACCTGTCCCTTGCAGTCGGAGGAATCTGGCATGGCAGAGTGGATTCTGGTTTCATTTTACTCCTGTTATTTGCTGAAAAAATCTGAACCTTTCTCCTCTGGAAAATGTGCAGGGGACTGGCCACAATCATCACTAAGCCCACTTCCCAGATTTTTTTTGTTATAGGGAAGTGGTCACACTAAAGATAGTACTTTGTGTATATCTGGAAGTTTTTTGTTTGTTTTTTTGGTACTGGGAATTGAACTCAGGGCCTCACACTTGCCAGGCAGGTACTTTGCCACTAAGCTACATTCCCAGCCCCTTTGTGTATATTTGTATTTAACATGTTACACAAAAATTTTCTTTTTTACAGTCTTTACATGCTCTAATAATAGATTTCCCAATTAATGAAGCTAGTGTTATAACAATCAGACATGGAGAACGATTAAAAGATTTTTTTAAAATACCACTGATAGGCCCTGGGATGGGATATAGGTAGCTCAGTGGCACAGCATCTGCCTGACAAGCACAAGGTGGCAAGTTTGATTCCTGGTACAAAACAACAACAGCAACAACAAAAATATACACACACACACACACACACACACACACACATATACTTTGCTGTTTATTGAACCTAAACAATTTTTAAGATAGAAATACCATGTATGGGGTTGGGGATATAGCTCAGTGGCACCAGCACCTGCTTGGCAAGCACAAGGTCATGAGTTCGATCCCTGGTAACCCCCTCCAAAAAAAAAAGAGAAATGCCATGTGTGAAGAGCCATTATAATGTATTTTTAAAAGCAAGAGAGGGTTAAACTATTAAATTTAGTTCCCAAGAGATACTCTTATTTTAATTAATCCTTCTAAGTAATTTTTAAAATATATTTTATTGGTACACTTTTGATATACATAATGATCACATTTCATTGTAGGGAATTTGTACCTGTACATAATATATCTTGATTCTTTTTTCCCCATCCTATCCCTTCTCTTCAACCCTTTTTAAAGTATTGAGGGTTTTAGATTCTGTGTTTGTTTTTATAGTTTTTTTTGCCCATAAATGCTGTGAACACTGAGCAAGGCCAGTCTTGTGTACCATTTGCAGGCAATTAATTGTCCTCCCCTAGACATGCCTTAGTATTCTTGGTGGTGAAATTAGCAGGGTAACCCTGCCACTCTCTTTCCATTCTCAAGGGAAAGGAGCAGAGAAATGTAATATGCTCCAGATTAGGACTCTGCCATCTTTACAATAACCACTCCCATTGCTTCTCGGCCTTTTGGCTAAGATCAAGTGTAGAATAACCACTCCCACTGTTGCTTTTTTCCAAGGTTGGGCAGCTGGATACTTTGGACTCACATGGTCCCCATGTACATCTGTAACGTTTACCAATAAATTTTGCAGCACTGTCCCACTAGGGTTCATAAGATTTCCTTGTAACTTCAAAGACAAGAGGCTGTCACTGTGTCACCTGTGCCTACTGTATAAAAGGTGCTCAAGAAGTATTTAATCTGAATGTTCACGCATTCTCTGTGTTGGTATTTCTTAAATATTTTTATCTGTGTCACGAGATACCTCTCAATTTCTATACCTTTCTTTCTACTTGGATCCCTGTGATAGCATATAAATGTGAGAAACAGCTATGATAAACTCTAGGGATTGGCATGCACAGTGCTGTCTTTCATCTTAGTAATACATACTGATACATATGTATTTCACAGAGTATCATTTACCTGTTTTGTGTGTGATATTCTAGTGCTGCCTATATTCATTGTTTTCCTCAAGTGTGCTGTGTGTTGTTCTCTTGAGTTCATAAACTTCTAATTGGGGTTGCTTTCCTTCCTAGGTGAATGAAATACTATCTCGTTCTTCAGTCTGGAGTGCCTTCAAAGATCAGAAACATGATTTGTTTATTTCTGACTCACAAACAGCAGGATACCTCACAGGTAAATTATACCTAATTGGTCATCCTAAGGACACCTGGCAGAAGCCACTTGGACCTTAGTTTTGTTCTGAGTAGACTTAAAATACCATTCACAGTATTTTCCTAGGCTGCTGGCTGTCCTTTCTTGCAAGTGCTGTGAGTATATAGTAGATCTGTTTATAGCTTTGGACAGCATGTGAAGCTCTTACTGTGTTGAATGTGTACTAACTAAAATACATGCTTTGTTCAGTTTTGAGTGGTGGGTGTAGGTTACATTGGGAGCATTCTACATTAAAATATTGAGCATGTAACAACTATGGAGAATACTGTTTAGGCATAAGCAGTATCGGAAGTGTAGCATCATACCATTTGTGTCAAATTAACAGATGCTACAGATACATGTAATCATATATAAAATATTTTCCTTCTCAATTTCTTGGTTAGTCTATAATTTCACTAAATATTTAAGGTTTGTTATCCCCCGTGGGAAATATATGAGGATCATAAACGAAAAGCTTTTGATGACTGCTAGGATTCAAAATATTTAAATGCGTGTGAGCCCAGTACATTTGTCCATCTGACTAATTGCAAAGTAATTTAAAATAGTCATTTTAGTATTGACTTGTGTCAGAACAAAGCCACAGTATTTAATTGTTACATTATAAAGATGAATTACAGTATCTGGTATAAAAGTTTTCAGTTTGAACCTAACCTGAAGAATATAAGGTAGTTTTTGAGTGAGCATGGTGACACTTGCCTGTAGTCTCAGCACTCAGAAGCTGAGGAAGAAGGATCACAAGTTTGAGCTCAGCCTGAACAGTTTAGGGTCTTAACAAGACCTAGTCTCAAAAAGAAAGAAAAAAAAGAGTCTGGGATTGCAGCTCACTGCAAACACCCTGGATTCAATCACCAGTACTGTAAAAACATCAACATCAACAGCATCATAAAATACAAAGTACTTGCTGTTTGCTTGAAATAGTAATATATACAAAGATGTTAGCCCTACATCCTCTAGCCAGAGACTATATGATCTAGATACATCTAGAAAAAAACTTAACACCTAGTTGGGTGTGGTGGTGCATATCTGAAATCCCAGCACTCAGGAGGCTGAGGCAGGAGGATCTCCGTGAGTTTGAAGCCAGCCTGAGCTCCATAGTGGGTTCAAGGCTAACCTGACTTACATAGCGAGACACTGTCAAAGGACAGAGAGACAGAAAGAGGGAGTATGAAAGGGAGAAAGGGAAAAAAAATTAACACCTGGTGTATCTTATACCAGTGTTAATTTTTTAATAGTCCTGACTAGATAAAAAAATTTATAAAATCTTGAAGACTAAATCCTGCATACTGAAAACTACAGGCTTTGGAAAAAGTTTTATCTTTTAATTTTAGACTTTGTTTCTACAATATTGGTTTTATTTTACTGTGGTCTTTTTATTATTGATCCACTTCTAATATTAGTTGAAAAAAGAGCCCTAAAATTTATAAATATGTAGTGCTTTGGCTGTTCCTGTGTGTGTTGAGAGTATACCACAGATTTTCCTATTTACTTCTCCATCCCTTGCTGCTGATTTCTATGAAGAGAAATACTTAGAATATGGTTTTATTCAACCTTGCATCTGTCTTTCAAATTTGAGTAAAATGATAGCTTCCATGCCAGAAGTGTGTTCTTACAAGACACACTAAAAACTACCTCTTGACACTGTTTCCAGAAGCTCATATACTATATTTCATGGCATTACATTCATTACTTTATGAGAATGATGTGATTGGAAAGATCCGCCTTATTTTTTAGCTGAGAGTACATTTATGTAGAAGTTGACCCAAAAGTAGTATTGTGTAGATTATAAACTTCTCTACAGGAATGCCTTTTCTAATGTTTTTGCTGCTGTTCTCCTTGCAGTTAGCATTTGTTGACTTGATGAAATGAAAAACTATGGGCATCCTAGACTTGACAGTCTTAGGGCCAGCAGGTTCTGTAGATTAGAGAAAAGACAGACATTTATCTTTAGAGATCTAAACTTACTTGATCCTCACCCCTATCCAGATTTCCTAGAACTATGAGAGTTGTGGAATAAAGAGCTTTCTTTCTACCTTTTCTTTTACTTGGATCCCCATGGTGGTTTCTGAATGTAAGAAGCTGCTATGATAGGCTGTAGGATTGAAAGAGCATAAGGAAAAGGAGTTTACAAATTTATTACCTCCTTTGGCAGGCTCAGATGGCAGCAGGTTCTATCTAAGCACAGCCAAAGGAGAGCTAGTATAAACCCTGGCCTGGCAGGATCTGGTGTTACCATGTCATTTCAAAAGCCATTGCTGAAGCTTGCAGTCAGGTCCATGTGAGACAGTCTGGACTAGCTGTGAGCTGTGTTGGCCTCAACTATCCAGTTGTTGACCGCCTGTCGTGAGTCTAGGGTGTTGTTTTTTTGAGGTGTTCATTGCTGTAGATGATTTTTCTTTGTTTCTGAGTTAATGTCTGCTTGCATTGATGCATGCTCATTGCTTGGGTTGCCAAGTGTTCTTTTGTGTTTGAGTTTTTCCACTGATGTATGTGGTGAATTTAATAAAAAGGGGCAAGAACTTCTAATAATGGTAAAATCCTGTTATGTAAAACTTCATAGGATATATTCAGTGTTGTATTGATTTAGAATTTTATTTAATTAAAGTGTATCTATGACACCCCCAATCTTCAGAAAAAGGTTTGTACCCATCCCCTTTTCCTAGGCCTATCCCTTGATTCTGGTGTTTTCTTGTACACATGGCAAGCTAGTGGATGCTGTTTAGGAAATGAGGGGAGGGGGTAAATGCTTCAAACTAAGATGGGGATGACCAGTAATACTTTTATGATTTTGCTTTAGCTGGCCACTGAACAAATGCCATTTAGTCACATGCTCAAGATTTGAGATAAAAATTTAAAATAGGGTCTCTAAGTTAGCATATTGTTTTGTTTTATGGCAAATACTTGCTTATTTATTTTTATCTTTTTGAGACAGTGTCTCGCTGTGCAGTTCACGCTGGCTTTGAGCTCACTTTGTAGCTCTGGCTGGTCTCGAACTCGCAATGATCCTCCTGACTCAGCCTCCAAATTGCTAGGATTACAGGTGTGCGCCACCACATCTGGCTGCAGGGCCAGCATGAAAACTCTGAAATTATCTCACCTAGAAATCAGTAGCAACAGTAAGAACAATGGGGGCGGGGGGGGGATCAAAGTAAAAACACTTTTAGTAGCTAAAATTGGAGATGAAGAACTTTTCATAAATATACTTCCTCAGAGCAGCCAATTTCATTTTGTGGAATTCTTTAATTCTCCATTTATTATCATATCTCTGACTTTCAGTAGCCTTTTACTATATTTCTGTGTGCTCTGGCACTTTCTTTCGATTTTTCTTTGGAGAACATAACTACTTTATCACATTCTGATGACCAGGCAGTACCCTTGTGGCCCCAGGAACCCAGAGGCAAGGAGGTGAACATCTCAAACTTCATTTGCAGAAATACACAGAAATTGATTTGCTTTTCCTAAAGGGGCAAATCATGGGGTTAGATTTAGGTTTCTTCCTTCTAGGCCTGTCCTCTCACAATTTAGAT
This sequence comes from Cuniculus paca, assembly GCA_004365215.1. Taxonomy (NCBI): domain Eukaryota; kingdom Metazoa; phylum Chordata; class Mammalia; order Rodentia; family Cuniculidae; genus Cuniculus; species Cuniculus paca. Next base: position 27,355 of record RJWT010002828.1, read on the forward strand.
ACTAACCTAGAAGTTCTCAAGTTTTCTCAGTTCACAATGCCCTTATTGTTTCAGCGAAATTTTTCATCCAGCTTAGACCAAAAGAAATACATACAAGTTAAGTTTAAGCAGTTACTATATCCAGGTAGCTGGAAAGTAGTTATTGGTATTATGGTGGTGAACAAATGTTGTTGTGTTTCAAATCTTAAATATCCAGGAGTGCCTCTATGAATTTGCCCAGGGTACCCTAGCACACAGTTGGAAAACTATAGCATTAGATCACTTTCTATATGTAGCATTCATGGTTTAGTCTCAGCAACCAGCATTTTGTTGTGAACTAAATTGAACCCACAATCACAATTGCTCAGGAACCATACCAGCCATGAGTGTGTGAGGTTTTACTCCAAAGGGTTACAGCTTTAGTGAGCCCTATGTAATAGTTTTGTTGTAATCTGTTCTCTGCCTATCGTTTAGACAATGATAGGTTGGTGGGACATTACATACAGTGTGGTGCTGCAGCTCTGAACCACATTGTCAGGCAGGTTTATTGACCCAGTGGTCTTTTCCCTAAGCAGTCTGTGGAAGCCCAGGCCTCCTGATTGGCAGAAGGTGGGTGCTGATAGATGCAGGCCGCTGTGCTTCTTTAAAAAAGGGAAATCCTTTTTACATGTTTTCTGAGTACAAGGCTCCAAGTACCTGTGCACTCTGATTAGCTTTTGTTGCCACTCATGCAAGCTGAGTCATCTCTCTGGCAGCGTAACCACATGTATAGTATCTTTACAAGCCTTTTCACATCCACAGTGCAAGTGCTCATAAGGTGAGAAGCAAGGTGAATCTGAATCATGACCTTTTGTCCTACATTAGTTCTGTTATGCCTTAGCTTTCATCAGACTGCTCTGCTGTTTGCACTTCCTCACAACTTCCCTTGCTGTTTATATTTCTTTCTTCCCCCCTCAGGTGTCTCTCCTTCCCTTCTAACTGGCAGCAGCCCCCTTCACCTCAGGAGCGGGCTTTAGATGCACTCTGCCAGGCAGCTTGCTAACTTCTGTGTAGCTCTCTGAAGCAGGTAGAGAATTGTTTTGCTAAATGCATGCTGCTCCCCTGCCTTTCTAGTCCTAACCCTCTGATGTTCCAGTGTCCTGTAGTCATTTGCCTTGTTTCCTACAGTTTCAGCTAAAAATATTTCTCAATGTGCAGTATTATGCTATAGTTTCTCTTGCAGTTACTTGTTGCATACAGTTTGTGCAGTGCTTCTGAAATGTAATTAAATGTCTACAGTGTTTAAACTACGGGGCTGTTAAGCTCATTAATATGCACAAAGGACACATCTTGATAAATGCTGACATTTGTAGCATATTCATGCAGTAGAGACTGTTAGCATCAAAGAAGATATATAAAACTAAAATATCGATACCTTTTCCCAGAGCATCCTTGTTTTGCCCTGTGAGAGATAAATGTCCAGAGCCTTCCGCTTGTTTCTCAGAGACCTTGGTGTAGCAATCCTCGTTCATTTGGTGATAACTCATTAGATTAGAACATCATTTCTTTGCACCAAATGAAAATAATTTAACTACTGAATGTTGACTGAAGTGTTTGAGAATTTCATCATGTATGACTTTTGGATACGTTGAATGTGTGGGGTTTTTTTTCCAGTCTGTTTGTTCCCATTTTTTTTTTCATTTGACCTAGTCCCCAGAATATTTTCAAAGCTTGAACTTCCCAGATGTGAGAAGGAAACATTTTTCCATATTTTTGCACCAGTGTTGTTATTGTCCAGCATAAATTTTGAAATGATTTTTAACTTAGTAACATAGTAAAGGCAAATCATAAAAATGGTGCCATATAGCTGTCTTTGGGATGTACTTGTACATTTAGAGAATTCTCATAGATTATCTGTTTCTTTTGCTGGGGCATCTGACCAAACTGTGTTTTCCTAAAGATCAGTGTTTTTATTTCTAGTTGTGTCTTTTCCTTTCTCTGTTGCAGGACCTGGAGTTGCTGGCTACCTTACTGCAGGTACATCCTCATCAGTCATGTCTAACCTGCCACCTCCTGTAGACCATGAGGCAGGTGACCTTGGCTATCAAACTTGAAATACTTGTGAAAGACAATAAATGCTGAAAGGCCAGTGCCGAGTCCACATTCCTCCAGCTGATAATGTTGAAGCAAACTCTTACTGCCTTTCTCCTGGTGTCATGACAGTGTTATTCCTTTTTCTATAACTATATTTTTTATTTAGGAAAAATGTCAGTGATTCTAATTGTATCACGTTATGAGAAAACACTCTGTGGATCAACATAAATGGATACACAAGAATATTTTTCCTTGATGTACGTAAGCACATTTTGTTCCTTTTTATCTGTTTACAAAACTGTGAATCATAAAGACAAAACTTTCTTCCTAGTTTTTATAATGCTTTTTTGAATTAGTGTGACTGTGGGGTTAAGCTACAGTCTACAGAAATCAAGCTAAGTCATTAATCCCCAGAAAGTCTTCTGCATCAGGTCTTTGGGGCTGTCCTCCTCCCACCATCCATAACTATGAGGTTTTTGTCCCTATACCTGGTCATGGATATCCTCAGTCATTAACCTGTGAGAGCTCACAGTACACATTGGTATGTATAACCAGCTTTACCAAATTGAATGAAAAGGAGCTTGTGCAAAAAATATATATATTAAAATGGTTGTCAAGCTGTTATGTAAAAGATTAGTGTAATTGTGAAATGTTCTATACATTATCAAATATATAAAGCTTTCTATATTGAATGTACATTATACAGATCATTCATATGTGTACATAAAATTTTAAAAATAAAGGGAATTGACTGCTTTGTTAATGAGATATATTTGTTCTAGTTTAATTTTTTTCTTTGAAGACCTCATATATCTTTATTTGTAAGGCAGGCATTGTAATAGTAAACACATACTTTTACCTCACATTCACAGCTCTTCAGATGGAACACTAGATTGTCATATCTGTTCTTTTTTTTTTTTTTTTTTTTTGCGGCACCAGGGATTGAACTTGGAACCTCGCGCTTGCCAGGCAGGTGCTTATGCCATCGAGCTAAATCCCTGGCCCTCTGTTCATTTCTAACTCCCTGTATTCAGCCATTCCTAAGCTTCTAGAAACAGGCACCATTTATTTATTTTCCATATAATATTCATGAATGAATCAGATGTTAGTAAGTACCTTTATGTGTGTGGCATTAATTCTGTTATTCTATATTTAGAGAAGAGAAAATTAAAAAGCCAGAGGATATTTCAAATACTAGATATTGGCACATAAATCTTCTAGTGTGACTGCAAACTGCAAGAAAATATAAACGAATATACACAAACACTCCTCCCAGCCCACCCTTGTGCTGGTGATTAAACTCAGGGCCCTGCACATACTAGGCAGACACTGTAGCACTTAGCTACGTACCTGCCTAAAAATGTTTCTTAAAGAATAGGGAAATACCGAGACCTCCAAGTTGCCTTTCAAAGCAAGAACCAAGTTTAGTCTGCATTGGATGTGTAAGACCAAGTAGAATGTTCCGTGGTTGAGCTGTTGCCTCAAATGTATAAGGCCTTGGGCTTAATCCCCAGCACTGCAAAAAAATAAAACAAGACTACAATTTTATTCTATTGAAAATCACTAATTCAAAAATTTTCATCATAATTTATCATTTCCCAAAGTAGAGATGATGGAGTAATACACTCATGTATATCATCAGGAGTCTCATTGCTATATTATTCCTTGGCTCCAAATAGATAGATGAGTAAAACCTTTAGTCAAGAAAGGCCATCTTGTTTCCAACACAGTACAGCATCTTTTACCTTGAGTTGCTATTTACCATCAGAGGAGGATCAAGCAGAAAGATCCAGAAAAAGTCTTAAATTAGCTTCCAAAAATGAGAAGGATTCCTGGTGATTCAGTTGACTGCATTTCATCTAGAAACTAAAATAGAGACAGTTCACATAGTCATAGAGAAATTTGTCATTGGGAAAATGTAGACTTATTTAAGAGTTTGGAGTTAATTGTTTAGACAAAGCTATAGAGTATAGATTTTTTGGGGGAGCACAATTTCCAGGTGGCCAACCAAAGACAGTGACCAGCTTTCAAGACAATACGAGGAAACTAGGGTTGACAGTGTGGCCTCCAGGTACCAGGCAGCAGAGGTAAATGAATGAAGAGAAGGGAGCCATGCCTGTCAGCCATGCAGGCTCCGTGCGGGTTTGGGGGCAGAATAGTCACTGTCTGCCAAATGCTGGTGTGCTGAAAAGCAGGGAGTCTGAAAATCCGTGTGAAATCAGATTGTTAAATACAAGCAACCCATTCAGTCTTTAAAACCAAATAAGCCAAACAAAATGTACCTGTGAAATAGTGTTGACCCAGTTTTCAACTTCTGGGGGAAAAAGTATGGCATTCAATTCCCTTGAAATAAGATAAAACCAGTATTAAAAGGCATTAGAGGCCAGGGATTCAGCGCAGTGGCATAAGCGCCAGCCTGGCAAGTGCGAGGTCGTGAGTCCGATCCCTGGTACCAAAAAAAAAAGTACTTCAGAAAAAATAAAAGGCATTAGATAAAGCTGCTTTCTGTCCAGTGAATTGCTAAATAAGTTGTATTTTTAAATGACAACACCTTTTACAGTATATACTTTTCAGCATCAAGTGTGCTTGTGCCAGTTTTGTGAGGGGAGGACAGACTTCGGGGAAGCTAGTTATTACAGACTGAATAGTTATGACCTCCCCAAATTCTTTGTTGAAGCCCAAAGCCCAGTGTGTTAATATTCGAAGGTAATTAAAAAATTTCAAATTTTTAAATTTAGTCCAACTTTCACCCCAGTGAAAAGCCCTAATTAGAGTTAGATGAGGTGTAGGTCCTTGATAATAGGATTAATGCCTTATGACAGATACTGGAGAAGCTCTTCTCTACCCCAGCTGCCTACCCCCATGCACGCAGGTCATGAGATAGCTGCTGGCAAGCTACAAGAAGCAACTTTATAATCAAACTGACCTTGTGACCCATGGATCTTGATTTTCTACCCTCCAGAACTGTGAGAATAAATTTGTGTTTCTTGTTTTCAATCCAGAATGTTCCTCCAAAGTTTCATGCTGTCAGATGTGGGCTTTCGGCAGATAATTAGATCTTGGGGACACTATCTTCATCAGTGAATTAATCCAGTGATAACTGTCATAGCTGAATGTGTGTTAGCTGATTCCTGGTTGAAAGTTGGGTCTCTGGGGCTGTGACTTGGAAGGGCATGTTCTTGTCTGCCGTTCCTTTTTTTCTTTATACTTCCTGGATGCCATGGGTTGATCTCTGAAATCAGCTCGTTCCCTCTGCCACAACCTTTCACCATGCTGTTTCCCCGTTGGAGCCAGCCAGCTGGCCTGAACCGTCTGAAACCATGAGTCAACATGAACCTCTTCTTTAAGTTGGAGGTGTCAAGTATTTTGTCCTAGCAATTAGAAAGCGACTTAATACAGCCACTCATCCTGTACTGTTTTGTCAGGGCAGCCCCAGGTGACTCATGCTGTGGTGTTGGCTGCAGAGCAGCAGTGAGGGGGAAGCTGTCTCATACATGAGGAGAAAAGGCAGGTCAGAAGCAGAATCACCTGAACACTGATCAGACTTGGCACCAGTTCAGCTCACAACAAATTTAGAGATTGAACTGCCTGCCTGTCCTGAAGCTGGGGAGGCAAATCTCGTGGCTGGCCCACAGCAAACTCTGAAATTTGGGGTAGGCACTGGATTACAGCTGGAAAACTGCTGGTCCCTGGGGATGTTTCCATTTTTGTTTTGCTAGAAAGTGTATGTTAAGAGTGCACAGCTTTCTTCAGAATTACTGTAGATGCTCAAGATGTTGATTCTAAATTATGAGTTTGCAGCATTTTAGCATACTTGGGCTGCATAGTTTATGTAAGTAACAAGACTTCATTTTACATATTTCTTACTATGCCATAAAAAGAGAAGGCAGTATAAACTGGCAAGCACAGGAAGTGCAATTAGCAAGGCACTGCACCCTCTGAATAGTGTGCCTACATAGTTCATGCTCAAGCACCATGCAACTGAGTCAGGAAAAGTATTGTTGAAAAGCACAAAATAATGTTAAAAGTTCACAGCAATCTTGGGACAAATTATTAGCTGTCGAGTGCTGTGGGTTAGACATACCTGTTGTAAGTAAATAGTTCATCCTTGTTTTTACCGACCCTGAGTAACTGAGCTAAATTTATTGTCTAATTTGTTGTCTCATGTCACCCAGTCTGACTAAATGAGAGCACCATGGGCAGTAGTTCTGGCCTTTACCATGTGACCTTGGGTCACTCATCTCTAATTGGAGGTAATTAGCACCTTTCTCATGGCCATGTTGGGTTGATCAGTGAGAACTAGGTTAGAAAGTGCGACTTTGTGCATGGGAGCATCTGGCTAAGAGGAGCTAGGTGTGATGAGCCCTCGTGGAGGGAGAAAAATGTTGACTTAACAGGCAGAATCTGCTCTGTTTAGGTTTCTTACCTTTGCCATCAGTTTCTTGGACAAAATCTGGGATTGGTCTGATCAGGAAATCTTACTTTGGTGTTAAGAATGATATATAAATCCTTTGCAAAAATGCGCAAAAGCACATTTAAATTTTTAAATTTAGTTCAACTTTCGCCCTAGTTAAAAACCCTAGAACTAGCTCACTTCTCAGGATTATGATATTGTGTTCTTCAAATAACTGGGCTTACCACAAATCAATCTCTCTGTCTCCTTCGCTGTAGCAGAAACATCCAGGAATCTGTCCCGTTCATCAGTGCTTTCCTACTGCTAGTTTTTACTACCTGTGTTGTTTAATGTTACTTAGTATTCAAGCAAAAACTTAACATCTAGAGTATGGACTGTCCACTAACTTCTGAAGTCAATGAGTAAAGGATAAGCCAGAGTACTGTGGGCCTCAGGACTTGTGAGTAGAGGAAGTAGGAGGGCCAGTTTAGAACATTAATTTTGCCATCAAGCTTACAAGTGGGAAAAAAAAATGTGTCCCCTGCTGTTACTTTCACAAATCCTTACCATAGGAAAATAATTTCGTAAGAGAAAAGAAGGGCCCCAAACTGTTAATGGAAAGATTTATATATATAAATCAGAGTAAATGTTTATGTGTAACATTTTACATGAAAAAGGTACACGGTTTATGTAACAAGGTTATGTGGTTGTGGTGTGTAAAAGTTATTCAGTGGCAATGCCTACAAAGAACATTTGCCTCATTCCTTTTCAGTGTCCGTGACTAGGAGAAGAGGAAACTCATGCCCTTGTCTTTATTTCAAGGAAAAGTTTATGAAAACGTGGCTTGAGTCATAGAAGGAATGAGTCATCTATCTTCAAAAGGAGAGGTCAGATGGAAGTAATTCTATAAATATTTAATTTTGCATAAATTTAGGAAAATTCTTCAACGAGAACTTAGGCTCGATTCCCAGATTCATATCTTATTTTACATGATTCAAAACAGCCCTTTGTCTGCATCTATCAGGTTTCCCCAGCATTTCAAAGCAAGAAATAGATCGTAGTGTTCCTGGTGTTAAATGAAAGAATTGGCCTGAGACTATTTTGTGAACCCCAAAATCAAGGTGGGTTCAGAGTATCCAAGTACCTCGTAGAGTTGCGAGCAGAAAACCTTATCAGTTGATACAGAACTGAATACCACACCCTTCCTGCGACAAGGACTTTCCTAAAGCAGCTTAGCATGATGGAAAGCCTTTGAAGTCATACTTTAAATGTGACAGCTAAGAGGTGTGTTCCTCCACATGTAAAAGTAGAGACATGAAAAGGCCAAACAGGAAGGGATAAAAATTTTTTTTGTTTTTTGCGCCACCGGGGATCGAACTCACCGACCTCACACTTGTCAAGCAGGCGATTAGGCCGCTGAGCTAAATCCCCAGCCCCAGGGCTTATAAATTTTAAAGAGTAATAGATACAGCAGAAGAGGAAAACAGAAGATCCTGAGAGATGAGAAAATCTTGCTAAGAAGCAGAGTAAGATGGCAAAATAGACAAAAAGTAAACAACACTGTGAGACCCATTGTAAAAATACTAATGGAAAGATACTAGTTATGAAAAAGGACAGAAAACAATATTCAGACACTTTCCCAGAAGTGCCCAGCCTAAAGGATAACAACAAACCCTTACTAATACACAATCATTGTGAAAATTTGCAATATGAGGAAAATATACTGTAAGCTTCCAGGGTGTGACAGGAGAAGGGAGGAAATTTCTGAGAAAGGAAAAACAGTCAGATCAACACTGCATTGCTCATTAACACTGAAAGAAAATGAAAGCAGTGGCTTCAAAAATTCTAATTTAGGATTCTATATCCAGACAAACTGGGAACTAAGGGGAAATAAGACATTTTCAAATGCACAAGGTCTCAAATTGACCTCCAATGAATACGTTCATAAAAAGCTCTAGAAAGACAATTTTTACCCTAATGGGTTAACAAAGAAAGGAAGGTAGGGTTCCTCAACCGATGTTCAAAAGCCTTAAGAGAAAAACTTGCCACTTGCTTAAAGATCAACTTGTTTAGACTGGAGCAAGTTAGAGGCTCTGGAAACAAATTCTCAAGATGAAATTGATAGATAACCTATTGTTCCAGTACACTGAAAGCAAGGAGGCTGACCTCATGCCTGGCAGAAGAATTTAAAGAAGTTGAGCAGCAAAATAATCATACATATGTAGGACATATGATAGTGGTAAAGTAAGGTTCTGTCTGATACAGTACTTACATAATTATGATGCCAACTTTTTTTTTCTTTTTTGGTACCTGGGCTCGAACTCACAACGTCGCACTTGCCAGGGCAGGCACTTATGCTATTGAGTTAAATCCCCTGCCCAACATGTTTTTTCATTGGGAGGATGAACACAGGAAGTATGCATGTGAGTGTAAGTTTAGTGTTAGAACATGAAAGCTAAAATCTCATCTAAACTAAGAAATGACTAAAACTAAAAAAGCCCTAAAATGAAATGCAAGTATAATACTTAATCAAAGTCACATTTCCCAAGTGTGATTATTGTATTATGGTTTAGTGATACAATTTCTGCAGTGAACTCCAGGAGGTGGTGGGGGGGAGTGAGTGTGAATCCAATATGTATGTACAGGGATGTACAGGTACTCATTCTTCTTTCTGTAACTTTTTTTGTTTTTTTGAGACATTCTCACTGTAGCCTAGGCCAATCTTAAACTTGTAGTCCTTCTGCCTCAGTTTCCCAAGTGTTGGGATTATGAGTATCCACCGTGTCATAGTTACTTTGTTCTCTTTGCTGAGACAAAATATCCAACACCCAAAGTTAAGGAAAGGTTTATTTAGCTCACAGTTTGCAGAGGTTTCAGTCCATAATCAGCTGGCTCCAAGGCAGGGTGGCATGGCACAGGGGCAACACTGCAAGGCAGCAGAAGACTGCAAAAGCAGCAAGAGCAAAAGTGGGGAGCAAGCCTCTTTTCCTCCATTATATTGTAAGCAGGTTACCCACCCACATCTCTGTGCTCTCCTGTTGCACAGGCTCAGGATGTTTACAAAGTGACTGTGGCCTCCTGCTAAGTCAGTTAAGGTTCTTCTCAATTTTCAAGTTGACACAATGTATCAACCATTGCACACAGTCATGGAATTGGGATTATAGTATACAAGTATTAGGGTTACAGGTATCCAGCCCTCTAATTTTCCTGAGAGTTTGAAGTTTTTCAGAATAAAAGATTGGGAGGCCATCAGCAATATTATAATTGTATTTAAATACATGGAAGTAAGTAGATAGACATGCTTATTAATCAGGGTTCACTTTTGGGTTTCTTTTATGTGGTGCTAAGCATCAACCCCGAGGCCTCATATGTTCTAGGAAAGCACTCTACCATTAAACTGCACTCCCAGGTGCATTTCCCAGCTAGCATGTTTTTAAGTAGTTGTCTGTAGGAATGGGAAGTTAGCATGGTGGAAGAGGAGGGAGGCCCCACTGATGATTTTCCTAACTAGTTGTGGTGTGGTGCATGTCTGTACTTCAAACACTCGGGACACTGAGGCAAGAGGATCACTGTGAGTTTCAGGTCAGCCTGAACTATATAGTGAGAACTGTGTCATTTTAAAAAAAAGAAAGAAAACATAAGCCAAGCATAGTGGTGCATACCCAAGCCCCAGCTATCTGGGGCCTATGGCAAGAGGGTTGCTAGAGTCCAAGACTTCGGGGACACCTTGTGCAATGTAGCTAGATCCCAAATAGTAGTAATAAATGGAAATTAATAATTTTTAGAAGGAGCTATTCATGCAAACAATGTGCAAGAATTGTGATAAAAAAATACCCATTAAAAGTATTTAGAAAAAACTTAAACTTGAAATATGCAAGATTTATATGAAGACTGGCCTTCCACTTAGGGACATAAAAAACCTGGAGTGGAGAGATACGTCATATTCCTGGGATGATTCAGTATTGCAGAGATGGCAGTTGTCCATAAAGTAAATGAAAGTCCCAGTCAGAATTTCAACAAAAGAACGTTATAGCTCTTTTGTGAAAATGCTATAAAAATGTGTTTTTAAGAAAATGTGAAAGGAATTTCTATACCTTTGAAAAATACATTGAAAATCTACATATAATCACAATATTATGTTCATTTGCATGATTAATCTTTTTTCTAACACTTTGCTGTCTGGGTGTATTTTTACCCATGAAGTGAATGTCTTGTAAAGTCTTATTTTTTTTTTATTTTAAGTCTATTATTTTGTGGACTTAATTCATTTACATTCACAGTTTTTATCGATCTTTATGCACTTTCTCCACTGGGGCTCTGTGGTACCAGTAATGGTGGACTCGAGGTTGGACACACGGGACTGTGAGGTGATTGTGGGTGGCAGTGGGGCTTGTACTGGTAGCTGCTTTCCTAGAGCTGTGAAACCCAGATGGTATATTCTCCAGGTTTCAAGGGACAAGTACAAGTGATGTCTGGGAGTTTGTCACCAGCTCTAGTGGTCCCAAGTCCATGTACTAAAGAAGAAACATTTCTAGGTCTCTTGGAGCATGTGCCAACTTTTGAACTGTTGGCCCTGGAATCCATGCTTCTGGAGATGTGGATCTCAGAGAAGCCCTTCCTTAGATCCCACAGGTTGAACACCAGTGGCTCGTGGCTTTGGTACCTGCGGACCTAGAGGTACCTGTGGACCTAGAGATAGAGCTAAGACGTGTGGCATTGGTACCTGTGGTACTGGAGGTGCAAGACAGATCACTCCTTCCCCTGGTCCTAAGAGTTGGGGGAATTTGGGTGTTTCTGGAGCTTTTTGCATCAACAGTTATAGTCCCAAGCCGTGGGCTGGGATAGAGACCTTCCCTACTTCCCACTGGGTAAGTGCATGTTGTGTTATGTTGGGGGCATTGGTAGCCACTCTCCTGGAGTTACAGCACATGGATAGAGCCTTCCCCAGGATTCAGTGAACAGGGAAGATGATGCCCAACTTTTGTTATCAGAGTCACTGTTCCAAACCATGGGTTGGAAAAGAGACCTTCTCTAGTTCCTGTGGGGCAAGTGTCAGTAGGACTTGGGCTTTTAGCTATAGCAGCCTTTGGTCCTAAAGCTGCAAGACACCGAGGGAGCTGTCTTTTGCCCTGTGGGGTGCACACAGGACCATGGATTCTGGCAGCATCTATAGGTCAGTTACTAGCC
>RJWT010002829.1:0-38967 GCA_004365215.1 Cuniculus paca
TTGTGAAGAAGCTAAATCTTTTTTTCTTCAACCTATTTTTGTAAACATTTTTTGTTTGTTTGTTTTTTGTATAGGGTATTAAACTCAATACCTTATGCTTACCAGGCAAGTTCTTGAGCTGATAAGCTAAATCTATGACCACAATTAAGTTTTATTTATTTATTTATTTTGGTACCACGGATTGAACTCATGACCTTGAGCTTACCAGGCAAGCACTTGAACCACTGGGCTAAATCCCTGGCCCTAAATCTATTTTTTTAAAGTAAAGTCTATTTTAAATAATTAAACTGTACACATTTGATACAATTAATACAGTACCTCATTCTGTTAACTAGATTAATAAAAATTTCAAAAATAAATAAGATATAAAAACATCAATTAAAAAAATCAATTGAAAACAACAGAAGGGTCTGTTCTATAAGACAGACCATGAGACAAATATGTATTTAAAGAGAAAATCTACATTTTTATGATAATTTTAAGCATGTTCACATGTAAAATACAGGCTCCAACAGTAAGGAAAAGATAATAAAAATATAAAAGAATGAAGATTAAGAACTGATTGTCTGCAGGCATTTGCTGATAACCAGTAGAAATATTGATTCTGAGCTTGGAAGACCTAATATCACTGGCTACCGATATAATGAGAAATTATCCTGGCATCACCTTTTCCTGGGTGGGTTAGCAGAATTTGTCTAATGAAGGAAAGGGGTAGTTCATATGTGCAGTAATAATCCTTCAGATAATGCTTTAGAAGAACTTATTTTTTCCTCTACTGGCAAAATGAAAGTTGTTTTCAAGAATCATGAAATAGCTCTTGAAGGAAAATGGTACTGTAGGCCAGGACAGAAGTATATACTCGTATAGGAATCTGTTTGGTATTATTTATTTGCATTATGCATTCCTTCCTTTAAATGGATTGTTCTTTTGATCCAGATATAGTCCATGGTAAGGTTATTATTTTTGTAAGCAAATCCAACTGCATAAAACAATAGTGATTCCATGATTTCATCCCATTAATACCACATTCAAAAAAAGGAAATAAGTGATTCCTATAAAGTAATTCATAATATAGACTACAGTGAAAGATGAAGACTTCACACCGTTGGTCAATAAGCCCAAAGCCCATACCAGCTCTACAAACAAAAGTGTGAATATTACAAAATGGAACATTTAAGATTCACCTGCATATTGAACCTGAAAAAGTTAATTCCATGATTTCCACAAAATGATGCATTAGTACATTCTTCCTTTATTAATGCATCACAAGAATTACAAGTCAATCAACAGAAAAATTCTTTCCCATATGAAAGATTATAGATTTTAACAAACTGTTCTTTCTGAACTTTAAGAGGAAAGGTTCTACTGATTTCTCTGAGTTCACTGAAGAGAAAGATTTGTGCTGATATTGTCAGACAATTGAATGCTCATGTCTTGTGCTCTGGGTGAATGATTTGGGGATGACAGTGCACAATGTGTTGCCCCCAATAGATGTGTTCTGAAATTTTGTTGTAGATTTTTTTCTTTCTTTTTATCTTTGAATAAAATGGGTTTGAAAAGAAAAAAGAAAGAGAGAGAGAGAGAGGGTACTCCTAAAGAAGATTAAAATCATAATGGACAGATTTACATACCTCCCTAAGGAATAAATGGAAGTTTGAGATTATTGGTATCATCAGTTTGATATTTCCCATATAAATAAATCATTACCTCATTAGAAGTGGGGTGGGCCATTCTCTCCCACCCACTAAGACTAAGACTGAGACTAAGACTAAGACTAAATAAAGAAAAGACAAAGTTGTAGACTATATAGATTATTGAACAAGGTTAATGATGTCATCCTATGCCCTTGCTACTATCAGATCAGTATTACCTCAGCAGCAATACTTGCAGTTCTTATTGATTGATCATAGTTTTGACCTTGTTACCCACCTTGTGATTTTGCACTCTAAAACTCCCTTTGAGAAGTGGGGGTCCTTGCAACCCATTCAAGACCCTTCTTGCCTCTCAAGAGCAATTCCTATCACCCATTCTGATTCCCCAATAAATTTTCCTACCCCCCCAAAAAAGAAAAAAGGTTGATAAAAAATATTGAAGTCTTCTGTCACAATTTTCCTTTTCATAGTCATTCATATTGTAAGGTAAAAAGGTATATATGATTTATTTTAAGTTTAAATTAATTGAAAAATAACATTTTCTGAATTACCTATCCTCAATTATTTTCAATTAATAAGAATTTTTCAGGAAGAGCTGAATCAGTCAGCATATGATTAATAAAATATAACAAGAATATAAATATTTCATAGTTTATGCATCCAATAAATAATTTGAGTTTGGAGATATTAATTGCTCATAGCAATTAGTATCTCTGAAAAAAATTTATTTTTATTTGCTTGCTTATTCACTAACTTTCTACCTCTACAAGACTGATTCAAGAAATTAAGAATCTTTTCTGTAATGATTGCTAAATCCTTAATTTTTAGGACAATGACTAGTACATATTGGATGATTGAGAGAATAAGTATGCATATAATCCCCTAAACGTAGCATAAAACATATAAATTCTTTGATATATTAGTAATAGACATATTATTTAGGCTTCAATGGTTTCTTTCTATATATAGTGTTTCTATTTTGGAGGATTACACAGATCAAAGAGAATGGAATTATTATACACCTTAGAGAGAAGTGATTAAGTTCTAAATTGGTAAACATTCCCCTCAACTGTGATTTAATGCAGTTACTGCCTGGCAGGTAGCATTTAATGGTTTCTATTCTACGTAGTTATTAAATATTACCACTTTGCTATTTATATATTCGAGCTACTTTAATTTATAATTTCAGCTTACTAGTTTGGGAATGTGTGTGTATATAGAAACATTTCCGTGTTTAGTACATTTTCAATTTAGAAAAGAGTTTCAAATTTAACAGGAAAACTTAATAAGAATCTAGTTCTTGATTAATTCTTTTATGAAATTATGTTGTATTTTCTTTTGTTTAAACAACTTAAGGTGATATACTAAATAAAAGGATTGAACTCTTATTCTTGAAAAACACAAGATAGCATTTATATAAAGTGCAAACAGCTTTTGTTAAATGTATTGAATAAAGAATTGCATTGTTGCATTGTGTATACCATGAATATAAAGATAGTTATGTTGCTAGTTTAAGTTAGAAAATCATCTTATATAGTGGAAGTAATGTGAAATAGTTCTCAGGTTTAGTTTATTTTAGATTTCTAAATGTCATAGGACACATTATGGCTTTAATAATCTATAATCTGTTATTTTATGAAGTAAAGCTAATTTCAGTCACTAAAGCAGAGAGGCAAAGACACTACTAAAACTATTTTCCTAATTTAGCAATCTGAATTGTTGGCAATCTGGATCTTACAAGACTTTGCAAATCTGAATTAAAAGTTCTCATTAATTTCTAAATTGAGATGGCTGTGGAGTTAACCACATTAGAAAAAGTGAACTACTTTGCAAATCACACTGATCATAGTCATTTTTTTATTTCATACATTCAAAATGGTTGCTGATCTTTAGCAGACATGTCCTTTATAATTAGAAAATAAAAATTCACTCAAGAAAGTTTGCAAAATTAAAAGAGAAAAAAATAATGTAACATTCTTATATAAAAGTTAGGATGATAGGGAAATTAAATGCTTACTGATATATACATCTGTGTGTTTAAAGATTATTGAGCTGGTAATAACACAAGAATGTAGGAGAATGTAAACAAAGAGGATGTTTCATATGGAAAGTGCAAAGAATAACTTTAAGTTCCTGCTGAGTTCTTAAGTAAACAGCATTTTCTGAGGCACACATTTTGTGACTGCAAATTCTCTTCTAGCAGAAATACCTTCATAAATTAGGTATATGGTGAAAAAAAGAATAAAATTTTTGCAGAGTCATTTAAATACCCAGGTATGTAATATTTAGCTATTGAAGAAAAAAATCAAGTGAACTGTTGAACTTGGCAAATTTTCAGTAAGAGAGAAATAATTGCACAAATTACAAGAATTCATAGACTAGTACCTGGAAGAAGGATGTATGACTAATTCTGCAAAGAAAATACTGACACTATATTTTCTATGTTCCTCAATTTCTGCAATCAAAATATTCAGAACAAGTTTAGAGGAAAAATAAGTATACATAAATAGAACTTCATTTCCAAACAACTCACAATAATACAACCTAAAATTACCCTCTCATGACAACTGAGCAGCTGAAGTAAGTATAATAAAACAATAATTTTAAGGATTTGAACATTAGACAATGGAGAAGGGTAATCCTTAAGAGAAGGGGAGGAAGGTGAACTAAATAACTGACCTAGCTTACTCCATAAATTATATCATACTGAAGAAGAATGGAACAGAAACTACAGTTTCTCTGACTTGGACTCTAATGAATCCAAAATAGTTGATGTACTCCAGAAAGAATATTGTAGAAAATAATGAACATGAAAGGGTTTTCAAAGATAGCAGAAAGTGTACCTGAAGATATTTAAATAAGCAAATGTGTCTGAGAAAACTGAGGCAGTAAATGAAATTCCTACAAAAAGAAAGAAAGTGAACAATTCCCGGAGCTCATCTTGGACAGGGGTATTTTGTCTCTTTCAGCCAGAGTAGAAAATCTCACAAGTCATGGAGCTTTGGGTACAGTCTTCTCTATCCAAATAAGTGTGTATTACTTAATGTGACAAAAGTGTTCCTATATTTCACATTGCTCTGACTTCTACTAGAAAAAGATGGAAAAGTAAGAGTAAAAAGGAATACATTTTTTAATAGTTTAACTATTTCGAAGTAAAGTCAAGCATATAGATAAGAATAATAAGTTTGAAAATTCAAGAAAAAAAGTTATAATCCAAATGTAAGTTACTGGTTATATAAAGAAAATAGAAAAATGTGGCTTATAATGAGGAAAATATTTAATCCATGAAAATAGACTGCAAAATCATACCCTGATAGAATTAGCATACAAAGATACTACAAAATTATTATAACTGTAGTATATCTTCATATATTCAAAAAGTAGAGAAAATTAAACATGGTACTTGATTGAGCTTTCTAACTCAATCTGAGGTAACAAGAAAAAGGTACAAGTGGCACAGAGAAAAGGGAGGATAGAGATAAAAGTTTATTTTGGGCACGGAGAGAGCCAATGCATTATACAGTTCCACTGGCTCTCTGAAGACAAAGGCGAAGTGCGAGTTTAAATGTACTGTGATGGGGGAGGGCACAGGGCCACTGATGTAGGCTGCTCAGCAAGACATGGCTGAAGGAGGTAGGAGCATTTGTAGCACATGGGGGGTTGGCAAAGGCAGCTGGGAAGAAAAAACTGCAGGGGTTTCTGGGAATAAGGAGCTAGACACCATTATGATTCAGCATTTAGTCTGTCACCATGATGACTAAGTCTCAGGCAGGAGAGCTATCAGTAGTAGAGATGGATGACTTTAGAAATTAAAACTCTAGGGGTAATTAATTATAATTTTTTTGTTGAAAAGTTATCAGAATATTATATCATGGAAGAAAAGATTAGTGAAAAGCAGACACCAAGAAACTACCCAAAATCAGGGAGAGAAGAAGAGAGAGGAGGAGGAGGGGGAAGAAGAAGAAGAAGAAGAAGAAGAAGAAGAAGAAGAAGAAGAAGAAGAAGAAGAAGAAGAAGAAGAAGAAGAAGAGAAAAGAAAAGAAGAAGAAAAAGAAGAAGAAGAACAACAACAAGAAGGAGAAGGGAGAGAAGAGAAGAGAAGAGAAGAGAAGAGAAGAGAAGAGAAGAGAAGAGAAGAGAAGGACATAGAGGAAGAAAAGAGGAAGAAGAGGTGGGGAAAATAAAACAAACAACCATATGTTGTAGGTAAACTTCAAGTGGATTAATATACATGTTTTTGGAGACCCTAAAGAAGCAGGCAGAGTGGGAGGATAGATCACAAAAATATGAAGAAAGCAATAATATAGCAAAATCTATGAACTGATGAAAGCAGGAAAGTCAATAAGTACTAATAGAATAAACACAGAAAAAATATACCAAGATATTTCATTATCAAATGGTAAAATAAGTAATAGAGAAACATCTTAAAATCATTTGGACAGCAGAATGCTACATTGTATACTGAGAAAAAATGACAGCAGAATTCTCTTCAAAGACAATGCGAGGTATTAAAAAGAAATGTGTGATCATACATTATCACAGTCACTAAAAAAGCCTTTCAAAGGCAAAGGCAAAATTAAGACTTTTTTCACACATAAGATAAAACTCAATAGAGAAAATTAAATGGTATGCAAATTATTCAAAAGAATAAAAAAATCCAAGAATTTGATAAGATTAAAGTCAACAATCTTCATATTAAAGAATTAAAACATTCCTGTATTGATGTCAAGACTGCTTTGTTTCTTAGTTGTAGTATACACTTCTTCATTTCTCTTTTAGTTTCTTTAATAAGAAGCTGGTACTAGACAAATATTGTACCTCCAAATAGTTTAAACTCACAGCTTAGACTTTGGATTTGCTTACATAGCTTTTCATTTAATCTTGCTTTATAATTTTCCCATGTTTTCCTTT
This sequence comes from Cuniculus paca, assembly GCA_004365215.1. Classification (NCBI taxonomy): domain Eukaryota; kingdom Metazoa; phylum Chordata; class Mammalia; order Rodentia; family Cuniculidae; genus Cuniculus; species Cuniculus paca. The sequence continues at coordinate 6,564 of RJWT010002829.1, forward strand.
GGGAAACAGATAGCAGTGCATTTTGCCACATCAAAAACAGTCAACAAGCAAATAACTTTTTTACTCAAACATTGCATCCATAAAATTTAAACTAATAATATCAAATATTGTGCATATTAAATGAAAATAGTATATGTAAAGAAATAATTTCTATAGATAATATACAGACATGTTCTGGTATTGAATATTTCTTTTCTACAAAAACTGACTTTTTATCTTTCTTTTAGTTTTAACTGATATATAAAAATTATACATATTGATGGGGTAACGTGGTGTTTCAATACATGTACATCTTAAACTGTTCAAACAAGGATAACAATTCTTTACTCAAACAACTATCATTTCTTTATGATAGAAAGTTTCAAAATATTTTCTTCTGCTTTAAAAGACCATATAATGCATTATTGCTAACTATATTTTCCTAGTTTGCAATATATAACTCTAATAAAAATTTTCTCATCACTCCTGCCTTTTACTGTAGTCTCTGGTAACCACTACTATGGTTTGAGTCTAAATGCTCCCCCAAAGCCTCATGAAGTCATGGTGGGCAGGTTTTTCAGAGGTGGCTGAATATAGAGTTTGTGGTTGATTCATAGTCCAATGCTGGAATTAAGGGGGTGTGAGTGATACACCTGCCCTAAGGCAGGTAACCTGCATACAGTATAAAGTTCAGAAAGAGGCTTTTCCCTTCTGTCTCTCTCACTGCTTTTGAAGCCTTCCACCACCACGAATGGTTGCTATTCTGCCAAAACCCACTTAGTCTTTGACCCAGCAGATTATGCACTAAAACCTCTACAAATTGTAAGCTAAGTAAACCTTTCCTTATTTACCTTTGAGTGTCAGGTATTTTGTTTCAGCAATAAGAAAAGTAACCAAGATCAAATTTGGTACTCGGAGTTGGGTCATTGCTATAAATATACCTTACCATGTGTTTTAGGTAACTTTGGGAATGGCTTGTGGGAAGAGTTTGGAAAGTGTCTTGGTTACTTTTTCTCTCGTTGCTGAGACAAACACCTGATGCCCAAAGTGAAGCAAGGAAAGGTTTATTTAGCTTACAGTTTCTGTGGATTTCAGTCCATAATCAGCTGACTCCAAGGCAGGGTGGCATGGCACTGGGGGGCAGCCATTCATGGCAGCTGCAAGCAGCAAGAGCAAACTGCGCCAAAGAGGAAAACACGCCCCCATTCCAACCTTACATTGTATGTCGGCTCCACCCCTGGGCAGGTGCAGAACTCACACCACCAATCTCAGTGCTAGACAAGGAGTCAATCACAAATGTTAGATTCAGCCACTCCCATGACTACATAAGGCTTGGGGGGGCCATCTATATACAAACCGTAACAGAAAGGTTCAGAGATTCCAGCTTAAAAAATAGAGCTGGATGTCTGAAAGTTTACTGTATGGAGATTCCAGTCAGAATTCAGAAGACCAGAAAGCTGGTAAAGACCAGTTTAAGGAGGTTTCTTCTGGGAAGAAGGACTGCATTGGTTCCTGAACTCCAGAAAATGTGTGTTATGAACTGGTAGAAAGTTTATTGGCATTTTGCTTGTGTCCAGAGACTTTCCTTGAAACTGAGATTAAGGGCAGCAGACTAATAAAATTTGTAGAAGAAATTTCAAGGTACTTGAAAGTTGAGGCAATGCCATGGCTACAGTTGGGGGCTTTTATGCAAATCTATGTTGAGAATCAAGAGCAAAGAGGGCAGTAGAATGATCTAAAAAATTGTGAGTTTGGCCAGGAGGGAAGCTTCAGTAAAGCTGTGGACTGCACAAATAGATCAGAGGATATCTTGAATATTGAGAAGGAACACAATAATAGAAAAGATGGCCTGAGGTCATTGCAAGAAGCAGCAGGACCCCACCATTTGCACCTTCAAAAATTGCAAAAGTGAAAAATTTTGCTTTGAGGAGAAATCATATCATATCCCACAATGGTGGTGGCCTAGAGAATTTGTTCCTCAGATTTGGTTCAGATCACTCAGTGATCCAGTCACTTGCCCACTACAACTAAATTAGAAGAGAGCTGGGCTATTTCTCCATTTGATGGCAGCTCTTGGTACTCATTTTATGTGCATATAAAATGGAAGAGTTATGGGGTCAGGAAGGCTTCCACCTAGATTTCAGAAAAAGACCTGGGAGGAAGGCTGGGGATTTAGCTCAGTGGCCCAAGCACCTGCCTGGCAAGCATGAGGTCATGAGTTCAATCCCTAGTGCTACAAAATAAATAAATAAAAAGACCTGGGAGGCCAGGCAGTGTATCCCTCAGAGGGCTGTGTGTAGCTGTGAGTGTGAAGCTGAAGGTCCCATGGAGGGCCCAAAGTTTAGAGAAACCAGGAATGTGGATCATCTGAGGAAAACTACAAGAAGGCAGCAGAACTAGCCCAAGAGAGGAGCCATGGGAGCTACAACAACTAGAAGGTTCTTAGGGGTACAGCCACCCAAGCCCTTGGGAGTTCACATCTTACTATGGACTTCCTAGGATGTAGCACATGTAGTTACAGAATTTAATGCTGGTCTACTTTGGACTTGCTTTGGTTCCCCTCCTTTGTATCCCACTGTTTGTAACTTTGGGAATGGAAATGTCTATCTCGTGCTATGGAATTTCGGAAGTGTTTAACTTTCTTTTCATTTGTACAGGGGCTCACAGCTAAGAATTTGCCTTAAATCTCAGAGGACACTTTGAACTTGGAATTTTTCAGCAGCATTGAAACTGTTAGAATTTTGGCAAATCTTGGAGATGGACTAAATGGCTTTTGTATAAAGTAATGTGCATGAGTCTTTCGAGATTCAGGGGTGGAACGTTGTGTTTCTGTCTGGGTGTCCCCCAAAGCCTTATGTAGTTCTTATACGGCAGACTTTTCAGAGGTGACTGAATCTAGATTTTGTGATTGATTCATGATCCAATGCTGGGATTAAGGGTGTGAGTGCTACACCTGTCCTAAGGCAGGCAACCTATATACAATATAAGGGACAGAAAGTCTTATTCTCTCTCTCTCTCTCTCTCTCTCTCTCTCTCTCTCTCTCTCTCTCTCCTTGGTTTGGTGTCTTCTGCTGCCATTAACATTTGCCCGTCTGCCACAATCTAACCTGCCTTGGAGTCAGGAATATGGAATGAAAACTCTACAAATTGTGAACTAAATAAACCTTTCCTTCTTTTACTTTGGGTGCCAGGTATTTTGTCTCAGTAATGAAAAAAGTAACTAAGATATCCACACTTTGATTCTAAATTATTTGATACCATTGTTTGTACCAAATACGAGTGATTTATAAACCAGTACATGTCTCTTTGTGTTTGTCTTATTTCACTTAATATAATGATCTCCAGTTCCATACACATGATGCAAAGGACAGGATTTCATCCTTTTTATGGCTCAATTGTATTCCTTTGTGTATATATACAACATTATCTTTACATATATTCATTAGTTAATGGGTATCTAGGTTGTGGTTATATTGGGCTGATGTGAAGAGTACCATAATAAACTTGAGAGTGCCAATACCTCTTTGACAGACTGATACATACATACATATATAGTGTAATCCAGAAATAAATATTTATTTATAATTATATATTTATGTAAATATATATCAATATTTACATTATAAATATATTTATATATTTACTTTATATAAATATATATATATTTCTGAATTATATTTTTTAGTACTGGAGACTAAATTCAGGGTTTTGAGTACATTAGAAACGCTCCATCACTAAGGTATATCAGCAACACATTTTAGTTTTTATTTTGAGACTGGGTCTCACTTAAGTTGATGATGCTGACCCTGAACACTCCTGTAACTATGTTCCAGGGTTACTTTATTTTACATTTATACCTACACTAATTCTCTTTTGTGTTTTTACAAGAGCCACTCTTAACAGTAAAGTGATTTTTGTGGTTTTGATTCGTATTGCCCTGGTGATTACTGGTGTTTACATTGACATTTAGGTTAAAATCAACACATACTTCCATATACATTTTTTCAGTTTCTTGCCTAAAATGAAAGTTAAAAGACCAACCACCACAGGAGGAGTAATTTGTAAAATAAACTTGGGAAATCTGCTTTCCTTCAATGGTTCAGAGAATTCCAATACACATAAACCTTCTTTCAAACATAAATCCTTTTGATTTTGCTAAAGCTAGCATTTAGTAAATTTATATAACTCTTACTTACTTTTCACCTAAAACATTGTAATTCAAATACAAAAGCAAAAAATTTATTAGAGAATGTTTCATTGTACATTTATATTGATTCATGAGCTGAAAAATATTATAAGAAAATAAATGAAATGAGACAGATAGGGAAAAGGCAAAAAAAAAAATTGAATATTTTTCCATGGCTCCAATCTAACATATTCTTTGTAACTTTAGAAATGTCTGAATATTTTTGAACCTAAATATCTATTATAAATTGACAACAACTTTCTCACTCTGAATTAAATTGAAGTTTTCTACTATCTAATTTTAAGTGACTCTGTACCCTGTATGACTTTGAGCTTAGAGATTTTAAACAGTACTATAGGCAAGGTAAACAGGAAAGAAATGCAGCAAAGCTTTTATAGTTATCTAAAAATTTGTTTGAGGCGCAAAAGATAAAATCATACTAATCTCATAGGTATTGGTACAGACAAGAAAAACCCAATGAAATTTTATTGCATGTGATAAAAACACGATTTAGAAACTACATTATAAAACCTTGAAACAAAGTCACTTACAGCTTTCTACTTCCTCACTGAGAAAGTATTCCAAAGGTAAGATTAGGTTCCTTGGAATTTCAACCCTTTATTTTATCAGTAGTTAGTTGTTGACTCTGATCAATTATTCTGGGGTGAAATGTTTCCTGTGCAAGATGGTGAAAATGACATTGCCTTCTCAAGATCAACACAGTATCTGACATGGTACAAGTCTTGGAAAACACTAGTTACACTCCGTGAGATATTTACTATTTCAGCATTATGTTCATTACACATATTCAAACATGAAGTCAAATATCACACAATATCAATGTATTTTGAAAACATGATAAATAAAAACATAAATGTGTTCTGATGGCCTTTAAACAAAGTGAATTTAAAACCGTAATCTTTAGGCAGTTAACAGAAATTTTGGATTTTTTTAAATAAAGTTTGTTTTAAAGTGTAAGAAAATACAAATGATTCATACATGTAATGTAGTTACTAGAGTTATCCATGTATGGCATAAAGTTTAAACAGGCAAAATGGGTTAGGAATGTAGCTCAGTGGTACAGTATCCACCAAGTATACACAGTGCATAGGGTTTGATCTCTAGCACTTCAAAAACAAGAGGTAACTATTAGAATCTAGTTAATAAATTTTTTTCAAATTGGGAATATACATCTAGTAGACCACGCATGCATTAAAGCAAAATCAACTGTAGAATAAGATTAAAGGCTTTGTAGATTGAGATACACAAGAGACAAGTTCTTATGAAACGATATATTACCAGTCTGATAGCCCTGACATTGTATAATTTATCTTCCAAAACAACCATCCTGCCAATAACTGAGATGAATTATTTCTACTGCATCCAAACAAAAAAGAACTCTTTAAATTACTTTCCAAATCAATTAAAATGCAAGTAAATTTTGTTAGGCTTTTTTCTTTTTAAATTTCTAGATACCACAGAACAACCTATTGATAGAAGATTATAAAGTCATGTTATATCTAATGCTGGATACAGTGGCTCACACTCATATAATTCCAGCACTCGGGAGGCTGAGGCAAGAGGATCACCGTGCATTCAAGGCCAGCCTGGACTGCACAGTGAGACTCTGACTCACAAAACAAAACAAAACAAAATAAAGCAAATAAAAAAACATGATGTATTTCTAAGGTAACAATGGTGTGGTGGTTAACAAACGGGATCTTAAGTCACAATTGCGTGTATAGCCCACAGGCCACTATAAGGCTATTCTTCATTATTTTTCATTTATTAAGTTCTCTCTCCACTTCAATTAGGAAAATGTTTATTGCCTTTTCTTCATTTTCACTGATGTTCTTTTCGATATTGTTTAAATTACTATTGTTAAATTACTATTGCTAAATCAATCTTATCCCTTCATTTATCATTGCAGATTTTGTACTTTACAGATTTGAATTTCTACTTGGCTCATTCTCATCCTTTCCTTTTGTCTATCATGATCCCAATTTTTCTTCTATTAGTTTCTTACTTTTCCTTTAGAATTGAACACATTTTCAATATCTTTCATTGCTGGTTTAAATTCCATATCCCCCATTTCCAATGCACTCTCTGTCTGTTTCTATTGACTGCTTATTTTTCGAGTTTTCATTTACCTTCCCCCACCATTTCTGTTTCATGACTGTGTTGTACACTGTGAATTCCACTCTTGATTTGATTTTAGTCAGTGTGTGTGCTTATTGCTCTCTTGCTGGCATTCAATTTTCTGAAAGATCAGCTTTGTCTTGTCAACCCTTGCTTTTGGCTCTAACTGTGGAAAATCTCTACTACTTCTGAAATACAGTAAATTTTACTTGTTTTCTTTCTTTTTTTACAAAGATTAATAGAAGAAGGACTTGGATAAATTGCCTAATATTGTTACCAAAAGGTTTGATTTTGGCTACTCTGACCATTCATAAACTCATTTCTCCCAGCACTGTGTTGTGACCTCAAGAATCTCTTGTCGGCTCCCAGGTCTCTCAACCTCCAGTCGTTGGCTTGTTCCCCTCTCATAGCATCTGACTCTGAGCATGCCCTCTATGCGGTAAAATTTTCAAGAGTATCTGGAGGCAGCTTTCTAGATTGCCTTATGCTGTCCTTTCCTTCCCCTTCCCTTATGCCAAGAACTGCTGCCAACACAACAGCCTGCAACCTACCGGGACTCCCATCTCAGGCTCCTCACCCAGAGCAATTCTGAGTGTAGTAAAATGCCCTCAGACCAAAACAAAACAATGAAACAACATTAAGTAACAGGATGAATGTGCTCCTCTTCTATTTCCCATTTTTTAAGGTTTACATCCTTGAGCCAGCTATTTTGTCTAATAACTGAAAATAGTTGCTTCATACATTTTATTCAACTGAATAGTTGTTTATAGATAGGCAGATAAGTCAAATATTTGTTGCTGGTATCAGAAGCTTTTCAAAACTTTTGAAATACAGTAAATCTGATATTTTTGCAGAAGAGGAAAAATACAAAATGAAAAGTAATGTGAAATTCCTAGTGGCAAAATAAAATCAAGTGTTACAAACGTAGCTTATTTAAACCGAGGCTCCATCATTAAATAGCTGAAGGAGAAAGCCCGAAACCCTAGACTGAAACCTTTCCTTCAGTAAAAATAATAAATGATACTTCTCTTTTCTTTAATGAAGTTTACGTAGGCAAATGTGTCAACATCCTAGGTAGTAAGGTAAACAGAAGGAGATGAACATTATGGAACTTTGATTTTAATCTAAAGTTGCAAAGGAATAAAAGATACAATTATGTAGTTTTTCAATCTACACTATTAACACCTATTGATACTGTTATGGTTGACCTACAGTGCTCTACATGTACATCTGTCTTTTCAGCTATCTGTACATTCTTGGAAAGCTTTTGCAGTTTTCTTTCCTTAGTGAAATAGCTCTGAGGCTTTTTCCTTGGCTGGGTGCATCAAATACTTACTAAATGAAACAGTATAATCTAGACATACTTAGTTTGAAAAGAGTTTTCTTTTAGAATTTGTTTTTGAGTTTGATGCAAGTATAATGTTAGTTAACAAATCAAGACACCTCATCCAGACAAAAATAAACCTTAGGAAAATTTAAAGTATTTTAAATTATTTTAAAACAAATACAACATCTTATTCTCTGGCTTTCTTGATTGATGCTTTATAGAGGTAGTGTAACATACAACTTGTTAAGAATAGAGGAATCACTTTTACATTTTGTTGCTTGAAAAAAATTTTCCAAATGAGGCATTCATTGAATAAGAACAACAAAAAACCCAAAAAAATATGCACTGAGTAATAATGTCTATTATTTTTCATAATACAGAAGATGTATATTTCTTAATTTTTATTTTAATTAATACGTGCTTGCATTACATAATGATTACGTTAATTATGGGGAGTTGGTACTTATTCATAACACATTTTAATACTTTTTCTTCATTCTCACCCTCTCTCTTTTCCCCTCCATACACCTCTTGGTTCCCTTCCCATTTGCAAAAGACCTTCAAATTTATATTTAAAAGTTTAAGCATAGTATTAGAAGAACATGGAATCACTGAATGTTAAGGAACTTGCTCAAGATCTTGCAATTCAAGAAGAGTGGAGATAAGATTTACTCTGACACAAAGCCCCTAACCAATGTGATAAACTACTGATCAAGCAAGGGAAATGTACATATTCATAAAATTTTAAAAACTATAATATTACTTCCTTATAGGACATTAAGCATGCTAGATAGAAATAGTAGAGTATTAAAATCTGTCATTCAGTATCTTTTTAACGAAACTGTCAGAAACAAATGCTGATATATGTAGCATTAATTGTTGGAACTTGTTTAGTAAGGTAGAAAATATTCCTCTTGGCATGAAAGGAATTTTGGAAAACCCTGTAAGTCGAAACAAATTGGGAAAGATGGGAGGTATGGGGTAAAGGGCAACAGAAAACTTCAATGTTTACATTGCCTTGTTATCTGTTAAGAAAGCAGTTCTGGAGGTGGTATTTGAAAATTATCAATACTTTTGGTAGGTGATTAGGTGTATTTTTCTTTACAGTTTTTTCTTTTGTACCCCAAAACTTTGAATACTTTAACATTCTGTTCCAATAATATTTACTTAGAACTGGCTTTCTAATGATATCAATAAATGTCCCTACTGACATTGGATCCAGTGTGGAAAATCAAAAGCCTATATAGTGTCAAAAAGTAAAGTGAAGAGTTTTACAAATAACTTTCACCACTCCTGTCACTTTTATAGAACCTAATCTGGTAAAGGACAATATTAATGCTAAATGACAGACAGGGAAAGTGTCTGTTTTTAATTGGCACTGGGAAATTTATGGGTCTCTATGTCAGAAACAATCCATTAGGCTGTGAGAAAGTGATTGGTGGGATAACATTCAATTGAAACCTCTGTGGATGGTAGTTCATACCACCATTACATCAGTTTAATGAATGAAGCCCAATGGCATCCTCTTCTTCCTAGAAGGAAACACATTCATCATGGAACAAAAGACTCCCCAGTGCCAACGAATTGTCATGGTTTTTTTTCTTCTCAGTATATGTAAGAACAAAAGATTTTCAGACTAAACTGAGAATACCAGACATCTACATCCCAAGGAAAATAATTGCTTGAATGGCCTAGTCCATAGCAACTTATTATTACTACTATATCCAGAAGGTGATCTAAGGGGCATAGTCATACCTTAGGCTAACAGGAGATTTCTATCTTCTTCCTTCTTTGGACAAATGAGCATTTTCCTAATAGAAAACTTTGAAGCCCCAAATACACACACACCCACCACAGCATATCATCATCATGTTTTTCAGTATATCCTGAAAAATGTGACTAATAAAATTTGGAAAATATAGCTAATCAAAACTATCAAATACATTTCCTACAATTTCAGAAAGGTCTGCATTCATTTCTCAAAATTTAAAAGGAAAGGGCAAGAAGAGTGCATGTATTCCTTTGCGTATTTCTTTTTTATTTCTTCCATTAACTTCACATTCTTTCTATCCTTTCTGGATTCTTTATCTCCCTCACAATATCTCAGAAAACCTTTCAAATATTACAGGATTTGAGCACAGCGTGAATGACTTGAAACTGACATATCAAATCTTTACTGGAGAAAACAGCTCAACCCAAGTAGGATATGTTTAAGTATGCTTTATTATTTTAAAAGGAGTTATTTCTGACACGGTGTGATATATGCGTTATTGTCTTGACATGTTTATCAGGCCCAGATGAATTTTGTCAAGTTATAAACTTCATATCACATATTTTACATTAGTAATTGTAAATCACCACACCATGATTCTTTATCAACATCTAACTGCACAGATGTATATTTATGTGAAAATATTCACAATCAGTTTAATCTGTGTCATATGTTTTATACCAATGAATAGATACATCCTTTTTTTTACCTTTTTTTTCTTTTTTTAATCTTCAACTACCTCATCTTTTTTGGTTATGTTTACTTAAGTTACAGTAAATTCAAACTAGTGTGTCTGTAATCTAAGTGTTAAAAGTGTTCACTTCGAATCCAAAATTCATGTATTCTGTGACATTCAAAATCTTTTTTTAGATAGCAACTATTCACTTCTAAGGAGGAAATAAAAAAAGATTTGAAGGTATGTTTTTAATCTTGCTAGCAAAAATGGTTCTACCTAGGATGTTCAAGGTTATTTTTTTTCTGTATTTCATTTTATTATTTTTTTTTATTTTTACTGCTGGTAAGTTATTCTGTCAAAAATCAGAGTTTAATGAAAAATAAACACCACAACTAGATTCTTGTCAGAAAAACTGATGCAACAATTTCTTAGAAGTATTGTGAGCTATTGTTATTCAATCCAAGGTGATTCGTTTATATCATTTTCTTTATTTTTTTATTTCAGTATCCACATAACATGTGTGAATCATATATATATATATAATATGTATAGTATATATATTCATGTGCTCAAAGTAGATAAAACTAAAGACACATGTTATGATTTTGTGATGAACCTTATTTAAGAAACTAGTGCTGAATTTTCAATTGTTCCAAAATGTTGTATTTCTCTTAATGACGTAGTGTAAAATGTTTATTGAGATACTATTGCATTTCTACATAACAACTTCATGCACTTAAAATTCCAAAATGAGTTTCCAGTTTTTGCAGTCCTTGAAATCTAAAATATCTTACACTGAATGAAGATTTCATGTAATCATCATCCTTTCTCTTACATAATTTTTACCACTTTTATAACACTTTCTCTTGCTAGAAGGACTGGGAAAGGTCTGGCACTATTTTTTGCCTTAGCTATTAGAACTTGGTTAGCTAAGGAGAAAAAACAATGTAAATTAGAAATTGACAAACTGCAGCTTGCCAAACAATCATGTCTTGGCAGTTGCCCATTTTAATACACGTGTGTAGTACATGTAAGTTCATTAGGTCATCCTAGACTTAGCATGTTATATCTGACTGTTTTTGATCTTTTGCGGCAAAGCCAAGTGGTCTTCATGGAGTACATATAACCTTCAAGGCTTCAAGTAATTTACGAATCATTAGTTTAGAGATGGCTAGAATAAATCATGCCACAATTAAGAATTTTATCAATAAATCTGGGTTACCTTAAAAGATGATATATTTTAGCCTGGCATGGTGGCACTTTGGAGACTAATGCAGGAGGACCATAAGCTTGAGGCCAACCTGGGCTATCCATTGAGTTCCAGGTCAGTCTGGACAATAGAACAAGACCTTGTGTTTGAAAAAAAGTGATATGCCAGAGGAAAGTAATAGACATTTTTAATGGCGTTAAATACATTTTTCATTTTGTAGAGTCAAAATTCTTCATGAAAACGAGCAATAGAGAAGTTTTTGACACAAAAAATAACACAAAATCACTCATCTTGTCTCAAAGTGGTATTTAAAAAATTAAATTAACCACTCAGTGTATCATTTATACATACATACATATATATTTCTCGTATATATATAAATATATATATATATATTTCATTTTTCCTTTTAGTTTTTCTTTTTTTTTTTTTGGATGGTTACTGGAAATTGAACTCAGGATCTATCCCTTGCCAAACAGGCACTGTGCCACTGAGTTATATTCCCAACCCTTTCCTATATATTTATAATGTGTGCTTTGGAAAGTTTTGCCAGTTGTCATGAATGAATTTTAAAATATAGGGAAATAATTGAGTCAGCAGAAGCACCTTGATATATAGATATTTTAAAATTGGAAAAATTCAATGCATCATTACCATGGTTACATAAATAAATAGTAATTAGAATTCCTGTCCCTAATTTTCACCAACAAAATTAGGACAGGATTATTTTAATAAAATATATATTCTCTGGGGCACTCCTGTAATCCCAGCACTCAGGAGGCTGAGGCAAGAGAATGACTGCAAATTCAAAACCAGCCTAGGCTACAAAGTGAGCTCAAGGCTAGCCTGAACTGCATAGTGAGACACTGTCTCAAAAAGGCAAATAATAAAAATAAAAATAAAAATAAAATATATATTTTCATAACCAATGAATTAATTTAAATTTTCTACTATTAACTAATATTTAAAAGACCATCCTATTGACTTTCTCTCTCTTGAGATGTTCTTTCTCATGTTGACATTTAAGATTCAGCTCATTTATCTCCCCTGTAGTGAACCCTGGTTTAATATCAAAAGGAAAAGGTCCCTAAGCAGTCTCTTTTGGAAAAAAGATTATGTTTATTATTGTATTATAGCACCTATCAATCTGTGCTGACATTGTTTGTTATAAATTTGAGTCATTGAGTAACATGCATGCTTAAGATGTTTTCTTTTATATCACTTCAATAAATCCGACCTGGATGTTTACCTAAAATTGCTTCCCAACTTTTTATTATTTCAATGCTATTATGGGAAAGCTTTGTTGAAAGTATATAACAGTCATATGTAATACCGGCATGCTTCTCAATAAACATTTACTCAATATTTATGCAAATACAGAAAAGATAAAGAGAAATATTTTATATGGCTTATATTGCCTTTCAATGCTATGCTCAATTATTTTATCATTATTTAGATTAAACCACTTTATAATTATATTTTTAACCTCCATCTCAATTATGTTTGTTCAGTAACTCTTCCATTGAAAAGTGAGCTCTGGTTTTAGTTTCTGTTTTGTCTCATGAAATACAAATCCGGTTATCCAGTTCCTTCATGGCAGAGTGAATTCTTCAGTCATCAACATTAGCTAAGATACTGAACAGCATCTTAGAGAAATTTTAGTTCTGAATATTTTTACAATACTGGAGACATAGAAAATATGCTTAAATGTCTCCTCACTTTCTTATGCATAAATTGAAGGAATTGCATAACAGCTTAGCGGCACAGAGCCTGCCTGGCAAGTGCAAGGTCGTGAGTTTGATCCCTGGTACAAAGGAAAAAAAAAGAAAGAAAAGAAAAACACAAAAAATCAATAATATAAGGAAACAGTAATCATCTCTATATTGTGCACATAAGAATAAGCTTGTAAATACAAGGTGTGATAAAAAATGGCAAATGATTAAATTTTAAAAATATTACAATAATATTGTAATTAATATTGTGGTTAATCTACCTGAAAGCAAACCTCCTTGCTTTTCCCACACTTATCAGTCTTGCCACTTTCTGAAGTAGTCCTGGCACTCCTGTGTTGCATTCGAATGCCTGCCTTGGTTCCTAAACCAATTCAAAATATTACCATTTACTGTCATTTTCACTTGGGGGAGGAATTGGGAGCTGGCTGGGTGTAGTGGCACACTTCTGCAATCCCAGCACTCGGGAGGCTGAGGCAGGAGGATCACTGCAAGTTCGAGACCAGCCCGGGCTACAAAGTGAGCCCAAGGCCAGCCTGAACTGTATAATGAGACCTTGTCTCAAAAAGACAAAAAAAAAAAATTTATGAGCCTATCTTAGTATTGGATGGCACTAGGTAGCAGCATTTACTACATTCTGATCAAACCTCATAAAGACACTCATAAAAGAGGACTTCCAAGACTTCTTTAGAAAAAGACAAAAATAACGGGATAAATGTGTTCCAAGTGAGGAGGAATATTTTAAGGGGAATTAATGGCAATATGTCTTTTACAATAACAAATTTTAAAATTTAAACATTCATCATGTTATTTGTTTACACATTACACATGAGGCAAAAACATGATAGAATTGCAAAAAGAAATAGACAAATCAATTTAAGAGCTGTTCACCACAGTACCTTTCTGTCTGTAATTGAGATACCCAGCACAGATTGTATGTGTTGGCTAATGAAAAGGAAATTTCCTGAAAAAAGCCTCCGTCATTAGACAATTCTGTCATTGTGCAAACATAGACTATATTTAACAGAAACCTAGAAGGCCTGGGTCAATCATTTACTGTCACCTTTTGATGCACTCGAGATGTGAGAAATAAGAGACTGCTGACTGTGATACACCATGTTACTTTCCAGTGAGCTCTTTTCTAAGTACTCAGGGAGTAAACCCTAGAAATAATAGCAAGAAGAATATTCTAACAAAATTACATAAACCAGTCATTTATTACTATTATTATCAGTATTATTTACTGTACATAACTTTATGTGTTTTATGTTTTTGTAACTAGCCATGCAGCATGTCTGTATGTCAGCATCACCACAAATACACGAGTAATGACCTATGACATTACAATGATTGCAATATCACCAAACAATAAGATTTTTCTTAAACAATAAGATTATAATCTTACATGACCATCTGATATGGTTTGGATCTGAAGTGTCCCCACAGATCCATGTGTTAAAAGACTGATTGCCATACTGTTGTGCCGCTGAAGAGTGGAAGAAACTTTAGAAGGCAGGGCTCATGGAAAAAATTAACCTGTGACTGTGAGCCTGCAGGAGTCTGGAAACTCTGGCCCCTTTGTCTCTCTCTCTTTGCTTTCCTGATGCCATGAAATGAACAGTTTCTTCCACCCTGCACCACTGCTACAATGTAATCACTTGCCCCAAGAACAAAAGCAATGTGGCTATGCAACCATGGATGGAAACTTTTGAAACTGTGAGTCAAAAAAACCCTTTCTTAACTGAAGCAGATTTAGCTCAGATATTTTGTCACAGCAACGGAAAGTTGAGTAACATATTGCTGTTGTATATGCAGTCTGTTTTTGATAGAAAAGTTACCATGAAATACACAACTTTATTGAAACTGAACAGTATCATTAATTAATTTAATCTTACTAACACTAACAAAATCTTTCATCTAGCAAAAATATACATTTTTGCCAACCTCATATGAAGCACTCACTTAGATCAACCAATTTCTGGGCCATAAAACATCTTATCATTTTAGATGAATGTATGACACAAAGTACTCTTTTAAGGTTATAATAGAATTAGCCTAAAGACACATAACAAGACAGTTTCAAAATCTCAGAATATTTGGAGTCTAAACAATACAATTCATTCTCTGATATTGGTCAAAGAAAAATTCTGAAAAGAAATTTTAAAATACTTTGGACTAAATAAAATGAAATACAACATATCAAAACATGGTTACAGGGAAATTCATGACATAAACCTATAAAGAGAAAAAGAGCTAAAATTAGTAATTTATGCATTCACTCTGAAATTACAAAAGGAGAACTAAATTAAATAAAAAACAAACGAAGTAAAAGAAATATCAATCAGAAATCAATGAAACTGAGAAAAAAAAAGCAAGAGAATATTCCTGAAATAAAAGCTCATTCTTTGAAGGATCAATGAAATTGATGACTTGCTACCCAAGTTATCCTGGAAAACAGGAAAGATACAAATTACTAATATCAGAACAAAAGAGAAGCCATCACTGTTGATTCTATGGGCATTCGAGGATCATAAATAAATATAAAACTTCTATTCCTAAATTTGGCAACCTAGATATAAATGAACCATTCTTTCAAAACCATGAAAGACTAAGTGATCTAAGTAAGTTTACCACATTAATTAAATTACACTAACAATTAATAACCTCGTGAAATAGCACATAATAAGATGGTCTATTGGTGAAAAATACTTCCATGCTCTAAATCTTTTACAAAAAATTGAGACAGAAGAAATGCTTACAAATTTATGGTATGAGACAAACTCCATCATAATACTGACCCTAAATAAACACATTAAGAGTATAGAAAACCTATAGAATAAGATCTCTGCTTAAAATTAGTAAAAATATCCTATCCTGGAAAATGTATATAATAGTAAACAGAATCTGACATAAAAGGATGACATAAAAATGTAATAAATATCAGATGGCATTGCAATCTATTTTATTCCCAAAAAACTCCTTGAATTCATAGGCAATTATAATACAGTTGCAGTGTAAAACATTAATACATAAAACTCAATTGTATTACTATATACCAGCAACAAGTTAGTATAACTTGAAATTTAATGTGTAACCCTCATTTCTCTTATACCAAATAATGAATTACATAGGTGGAAATTTAGCAAAATATGTATGGTATTTATATAGAGAAGTTATAATTTTTTTTGGTACTGGGGATCAAATTCACGACTTCATGATTGCCAGGCAGGTGCTTGAGAAGTTACAAAATTTTAAATAAAAAAACCAATGCAAATCTAAATGGATGGAGAACATTTCATATTTTGAGTAACAATACTTAGTATTTTTAAGATTTCAGTTTCCAAGAATGATCTACAGAATCAATGTAATTTTAGAAAATTACAATCTCAGCAGAGAGCTTTAAGGATTATACATCTGATATAAAATACTTGGGAGGGTGAGGCAGAAGGATCTGGAGTTCATGCCAATCTGGATTACATAGCCAACTTGAACTGCATAGCCAAAACAAATGTATTACTTCCCTTTAATATTTTCCTTTCACTATTGTATAGTTTCCACTGTATACATATACCATAATTTGTTGCTATGAATACTATATATATAAGTTTTCACTTATATATACCTAGCTGTAAAATGACTGACTCATGTATTTGAGACAGTGTAAACATTTATGAAAGTACTGAATTCTCTTTGCCTCTTTTTTTTTTTATGTTTTCTATGGACAAAGTTTGTTACCTTCAGATTGTAATCCCTTACTGTCTTTGTCTCCCTATGAGAGGTTTTCCTCAGGTTAATGTTGGCTGGCTGTTCATAATTCTAAAGGATCCTGGAAAGCTGCTTTAAATCTTTATGCATGAGTGGGATAACAAGCTATAGATGGTTTGGTTAAAATTCCAGTGTTTTTCTCTCTCCATATATAAATATACAGATATATGGAAAACACACATATATATGGAACATACATATATATGAATATATATGGAACATATAAAATATATGGAACATATATATGGAACAAGTATATGTATATATGAAACATATATATATAGAGGGAGAGAGAGAGAGACTTTTTTTAACCTTATTAGACTCTTCAGAGAAGAATCATACTTTCACTGGCTTTCCAAGCAATTTGGGGTTTTGGGATCTTTGGGGGTTTTGGAGAAAAATATGCGTGGGCATTACAATGCTAACTATGTAAACATTTACTTAATCCTCCAATTTCGTCTATACCTTATTTACTTAAGAAGACCTCCGTTTACTGTTTTCCTTTTACCAGAAACAAAGAAGGAGAGTCATTAGGGAGTATATTTCTTCTTTAAAACAATACACATTCCTTCTGGCTTTATTGTCATCTCATTCCTCAGTCAACTAATTACTGAATTCTTTGCAATTTCTGCAGGGCAGATTGAAAGGTTTCTCGCAATCAAATATTTTTCACAGGACTCACTCTTTTTGGGTCTTCTTTCTTTTCTTTTATTATTATTATTGTTGTTTGGATTTTTTAAAGGCAGAGTCTTGATATATAGTGCGGACTGGCCTTGAACTTGCTTATGTAGCCCAGGCTGGCCTTGAATTCACAGGAATTCTCCTATCTCAGCCTCCAGAGTCCTGGGATTACAGGTGTGTACCACCACACCTGGCTCAGGTCTGCTTTCTAACAGTGACTTTCTTTCTTTCTTTCTTTCTTTCTTTCTTTCTTTCTTTCTTTCTTTCTTTCTTTCTTCCTTTTTTTCTTTCTTTCTTTCTTTCTTTCTTTCTTTCTTTCTTTCTCTCTTTCTGGCTATAGTTTCTCCTCCCACTTTCTTTGTCCTTTTTTGTGCCTTGAAAAATCCTTAAATATTATTGTAAAACATCTATGCATTTCATGTAGGTGATGTCTTTTCAAATACAAATCCATAATAATATCCTAATTAATGTCAAAATACTTATTTTTGCTCTTCCTTCTCTTGTTTCTAAGAGACCTGTCACCATTTCTTCTGTCGGGATAAAACAACTACTGAAGGATTGATCATGAGTATATGAAGAAATCATCTAAACATGATTGTATGATCTGTATTCTTGATCATTTAAACATGTACCTATATTCTATCCTAAAAGAAAACAGCCTCAGTTTTTCCACTGCAGGTTAATAATATCTATTATGCCATGTTGTTTTGGAAATAAAATAGGATAATGTGCACATAAGCATTGGGTGCAGACAAGTACCCAACTAATGAGACATTTGTGGCTGATACGAAAATTATCCTCTGAGCTCGATCTCTACACAGAGTGACTGAGTCGGTTGTGATGCTTCTGAGGGAAAAGGATGGTTAAACTGTGGGTAATTCCCAGCTGGCACACCAACAGGGACACACTCCAGACTCATGTGGTACTAATTTCCACTGTAATCTATGGACTTCACCACTGGTGGTCATATCAGAAATTTTCCTTCCTCCATACCATCTTTTCATTTCTCTATCTTGTTGCCCGCATAGCCTAGTCACATAATTTTAAGGAGGAACAACAACAACAACAAAAAAGTACCTGCTCTAAACACATGAATTAGATTACTACACCTGATAGATTATTAGGTATTTGTTTAGGTCTTTGTTTACGACTTTATGTAAAACGTAGGTACTTTTAAATAATAGAAAAGATAGAAAAGAATACACACAAAATCAAACAGGCTCATAGTTGTGATATAACAGTTCTATATTTTAAATTGTTCAGCAGAATGGTAGGTAAATATATGCACTCTAGAAATGTCCACATTTTCTGTGCCTTTCCTAGTTAGCATAATTTCTTGCAGAGAAAGTGAAACACAATTAAATGTAATCTCCAGCAAGTCTTTGTTTTGTTACTTTGTTCCACATTTCTTTAAAACAAACACACCTATATTGAAACTACTGCTACCAGATGTAATAAGATTAAATAATGGAGTTATCTACTATATTTGATAAGAGCCAGATGGTAAAGCTTTGAAGGGAAAAATGAGTCTAGTGTGGTGCGTGTGCACATACACACCCATGTGTGTGTTGCATATATGTGTATTGCTGAGAAATAAGTACAGGAATAAAAAGGCTGTGATTATTTTAGATTACATTTAGGCATTTTCCTTGAATAACTGAGAACATGAGTTTCAAGATTATCTTCTAGTGACAATATGTATGTTCAGTGCATTGAAATAGACAGTCAGAGAAGCCCAAACAACCAACATATAAAATAAAATGGGATTAATTGAAAGGCTGGTATGAAGAACAGAACTGGCACTGATGAGTCATTGGGAACCAAGAGGAGTAAGAAAAATCAGATCATTACCTATGACCAGAGTAGTACAACTTGTTAAGAGAAACAATGTTATTAAATTCTGCTTGCTGTTGAAGGATCATTGCATAGGAAGAAATAGCTGCTAAAACTGCCCCGTAATCTGGACTGGAAAACTGCTGAAATAAGGTAGAATCATGTCCGGAACAAACAATTTTTAATGGTGATTATTTACCTAATTGCAAAGAGCTGGACACATGAATTATAAAACTAAAATTCTCCTTAATACTAAAACATCGACTGCCTTTTTTGTGTGTGTGTGTCTTTCTTGAAAAATATTTTAACTGGAAATTTTATTTAAAAAAATGAAAATTTGTTGAGGGCAACTAAATTCACATTATTGAATTATATACCTCATTGATTTAAGATGTACATGCTGCCTAACATTACATAACAAAACAATAAAAAAACATAATGCTGTTGTCTTGGCACCAATTTTTATTTTTTATATAAACTTGGATAGCTGTAGCATATCCATTGACATATTTCTCTCCACATCCAGTTTTGTTAATGGTTCTTTTTCTGTGAGTTATTTGTACTCAATCTTAGGACACATCATTAACGTGATCTGTTTGAGCTACCTTGACATTTTCTTTAACAAATTAACACAATTCACTATCAGTTTGTTTTTACAATAAAATAACATTTAAGATAATTTTTCAGTAAGGTGTTCATTTTATTCCTAATACTTTTTTTTTTTTTTTTTGCGGCACCGGGGATTGAACTCACGACCTTGCGCTTGCCAGGCAGGCGCTTAGACCGCTGAGCTAGATCCCCAGCCCTGTTTTTGAGACAGGGTCTCACTATGCCATTCAGGTTGGCCTTGAGCTCACTTTGTAGCCAAGGCTGGTCTCGAACTCACAATGATCCCCCTGTCTCAGCCTCCTGAGTGCTGGGATTACAGGCGTGAGCCACCACGCCCGGCTTCCTAATACTTTTTTTTAGTGTTTAATCAAGTGTGAAGTTACTGTTTTTTTTGTTTTGTTTTTTGCTTTTTGACACAAGGATTCTATGTAGTTCAAGCTGATCATACACTCACTAAATAGATTAGACTGGCCTTGAAGTCATGATCTTCCTGCCTCAGCTTCCCAAGTGCTAGGATTAGAGGCATGCCTGCCTTCAAGTGTGAGATTATGACTAGTCCTTTAGAAATTGTATATGACACAAATGGATTATATATCTAACAAGAAGCAGCTCTTGTTGATTTGATATTAATAGTCACAGTAATTATGAATTATTGAGATACAGTAGCACAAATGTTTTATACTAGTCTTTTCAGATTGCCGAATAAAATATCTATGACTGGATGGCCTAAACAGAAAAGTTTATTGTCACCAAAACTTCTAGGGCTGGAAGGTGCTGTTAGGATTCATGTCTGAGGAGGACTTTCTCCCCGTCTTGCAATAGTCTACCATGTCCTTTTATCCTCACCTGTTTTTTTCCCTCTGCACTTGTAAATGGAGAGAGATCTCTGGTGTTTCCTTTTATTATACATTCACCAGGCCTAACAGATTGTGGCTCCACTCTTACCATCCCATTTTACCATAACTACCTTCTTAAAGGTCAGCCTTCAAACACAGCCACATTAGGTATTAGAACTTCAACCTATAAATGTTGAGGGAATACAATTCATTTCTATGTGACATGCCTAGCCCAAATATGTTGGGTCATAACCAGTGAAGTTATACTCATGGTCATGGGGTCGCACGTGTGAACATGAATGTCCAGTGAAGGAGAAAAAAAAGGTGTGACCATGACCTATTGTTAAAAACTCCTTGAGAACAGGAATTGTCTTGTATTTGCCTGAAATGTCCTCATGCTGAAGAAATACTAGGTCTAAACAAGCACTTTAAGCCAGCCTATTTATAAATAATACCTCATGAGATACTTTGTTCCATAAGGATCTGCACTGGATCCAACTTAGACTAAGTATTTCTTTACATTGTATAAGAGTTTACTAATTGCAGAAGATTCTAATTTTAAATAGCTTTCTTTTATAAAACAGCCCTTCTAATTCTGACAATTTTATTCAGAACTTTGCAGTCACTGTGAATCCTGTTCTTGAAGTTTCTTGAAAAAAATGCAACATGTTGAAAATGCTTTACATATTCATGTTGTAGTTTTGACATTAGGGCAAACTCCTGTTAATTATCTGCCAAAAGTGTTTATGGAAAAGATTAATTCTTTGAGTAATTTCTACAAATATCTCTTATACTACTAGTAGTTTAAACACACACACACACACACACACACACACACACACACACACTTTCCTGAAGTTTGGTTCTTCAAAAGTATATTAAAATTAAACTACAAAACCATGACTTAATGCATGTATTTTATCTTTACCTTATTGTCATTTCATATTGTGAAAATCCTGAAATAGAGTTGGGATAAACATGGCATTTGTATTGCCATAACTTTCTTTCTTTTTTTTTCTTTTTGTGGCACCCGGGATTGAACTCACAACCTTGTGCTTGCCAGGCAAGCACTTAGGCTGCTGAGCTAGATCCCCAGCCCTCGTGTTTTTGAGACAGGGTCTCACTATGCCGTTCAGGCTAGCCTTGAGCTCACTTTGTAGCCCAGGCTGGTCTGGAACTCACAATGATCCACCTATCTCAGCCTCTCGAGTGCTGGGATTACAGGCGTGAGCCACCACGCCCGGCTTGCCATAACTTTCAAGAGAGATCTTTGATTGGATAAAGCAGATGAGCGAACACACCAAAATGATTCTGCCATCTTCTTAAGATTAGCATATTTGTTACTTATGATTATAACAAATGAGTTCAGTTTGAGGAAAACAGTATAGAAAACATTCTGCTCTTTCTAGTGCATTTTTCTTTTCCCCTTCTATAAATAAGTCATTGAGTGATTCTTGACAAAAGATCAGTACAGATATTCATAGGTGGTATTTTGGGCAATATAGCCTTCAAGAACACGACTTGATCCCTGTTAACAATATCCACTCTAACACAGAATTCCTTGTTAGTTCAATGTGACTGGGTTTTTAAATACACTTTTGGAACACAACATTGTTGAGCAGGAAGTTTCATGTTTATTCAGCAACTTACCTGTTTAAATCATCTTTCTTCAATTTGATTTTGTTACAAACGCCTGTATTCTCATCTCTGAAACTCATTCGTTTAGGTTCCAAGGCCGGAAATATTTTTCATTTCTAAAATCATCTTCTCTTCTTTTGACATTCTGTGTTACAATGTCAATTTCATTTTACTTTATGATAATGTTTAGTTAGTGTCACTATTAAAATATAATTTAACCTTGGTGGCTCCCAGGCATGGAATCTTACTTGGTGGGAAAAAAAAAAAAGATTGTAACTCATATAAACTCAGGCCTGCATCTACTTTTGAGAAAAGTTGATCATTATTTTTAACCTATTTTTATGTTACAAATTATACTGTGAAACTCCTCAAATCGGATTAGTTCACATCTTCCCAATGGTGTCCTAGAAATGCAAAGTATAAGAAAGATAAAGTTTTGGCATGTAAATCATTATTGAATAGACTGGGCTATATAACATGTGGCAACTGGGCATCGAAAATATATAGTAACTTTCAGATTTCTACTAAGAAATTAAAATTTAGTAGTTTTTAATAACTAATGACAAAGTTAAAAATAAGGAAAAGCCATAATGACATCTCAGAAACTCTACACATAAGGAAAATAATTTTTTTCATGTATGCTGCAAAATTTAGATTTCTAATATATAAAATTACAAAATGCTTATTTATTCAATAAGTTAGCAAACACTGGTGGTTATGTCCATTCAAAATTGGTATAGGAAAATAATCCTAAATACCTAAGATTGCTCTGGAATCTTTGTTTATGTTTTATAAGTAACCTCCAGCACAAAAATGTTTTGTTAAATAGTCTATGTGTTATGTAATTCACTGAAATAATTTTATAGCTTCAATTTCAAATACAAATAACCTTTTATGCATGTACATATGTCTGTTGAGTAACTGCAATTACTCACAATGCAAACAGTTGTGACTATGGAGCAAAAATTTCAGTTTAATTTAATTTTAATTAATTTGACCTTAAATTGAATCATGGGAAATATTTTTTTGTTACATAAAGCCTGATTGTTTTAGAAGCACTATATTTCACTTTAACCATTGAGTCATGTTTTAGATCACACCACCATTGCCACCAGAGCAGTAATGGGACACTGTATCCCAAGGGGCCTGAAAAAGCCAGCAGTTGGTAAGTGAGGTGCACTGGAGCTGTGCTTCAACACCCAGATAAGCAGAACAGAAGTGGGCCAGAGGGGCCACCATTTTACTGCAAAAGGATTGGGGTGAACCCCAGGAGAACAGGCCCATGTCACTTTACTGCCAAAGACTCACAGAGTGGAATAAGAGAAGAACTATCCAGTAACAGTAGACTGCTGGCAGGTGAGAAGCAGGTTAGGGGAAATCTGCTGGAAGAGAGGAGCTGGGGCTACCCAGACTCCATTCAGGTGGTTGCCAAAAATCACTCTTAACCCTAAATGCAAAGGACCAGAAATGCCCCTCTGGTCTGAGATCAGCAGAGCAACTTTAACACAGTGGCACAAGCAGGCAATCTGCCTTGTCCTATGGTGAGACAAGGGCATTCCCCCACCCAACAATCAGCAGGTAAGAGAAGTTAGTAGTGCGGAACGGAGGAAGCTGTGAAAGTTCCAGAAGGAGGCAACTGTACCGGGGGGTCTGGGAGCAACCCTAGGTTTTCCTTACCTGAGAAAGCCACAACAGCTGGGATTGAGCCATAGAGATAAACACAGTAAGGCCAGGTGGACACCAAAACATTGTCAGTTGAAGACCAGTCCCCCAGTCCCTACAGCCAGAGGACAAAATCAGTCCCTCGCCAAGCACAAATCCTACTGCAACTTGGTGGGGCTACACAGCACATTTCTGGGGTCTCACTTGGACACTAGCACAGAACTATGGACACCAGAGGAATTTTATTCTCTTTCTTTTTCTGTTTGATTGGTTTTCCTTTTTCAGGCTGATTAGGGGCTTTTATTTAGAGTATTTTTGTTTGTTTTATTTTGTTTGGTCTTTGTCTTTTGTGTGTTTGTTTTTATTCTTTTAACTAGAGTGCTTACATTTATTTTTGTTTTGTTTTATTCATCTTTCTTCTCTCAACCATCTCTTAGTTTTATGACACTTTCATGTGAATGAACATTGTCTCTTCTCTTTCTGATTTATTCAATATTCTTTTGGTTTCTCTTTCATTCTTCCTTTTCTGCACTATTCTTCAGCAGTCCAAAACTTGGGTGATCGCCGGGCGTGGTGGCTCACGCCTGTAATCCCAGCACTCAGGAGGCTGAGACAGGCGGATCGTTGTGAGTTCGAGACCAGCCTGGGCTACAAAGTGAGCTCAAGGCCAGCCTGAATGGCATAGTGAGACCCTGTCTCAAAAACAGTGCTGGGGATCTAGCTCAGCGGTCTAAGCGCCTGCCCGGCAAGCATAAGGTGATAAATTCAATCCCCGGTGCCACAAAAAAAAAAGAAAAAAAACTTGGGTGATCATCCTTAGCCTTATGGACTTGCTTCTACTATATTTCTCCTTACTCATCTCTGTGTTTTATCCCTTATCCCTCTTAAATACCACCCACACAGGTAAAATCAATCTACCCAGGGGAAACTAATTGCATACAACTCCTGCTATATGTTAAGTTTTGCTATATAACTGAATCACCTGATCTGATGGTTAAAGGTACCAGTTTAATAGTTACCACAGTTTGTCAGTTGCTAGGCCTTGTTTGATGCTAACTGTACTACTTTAGCTAGGATGTCACATGTGTTGTAATTATTTTTCTCACTTGTATGACAACATTGTGAATGTTTCCAATAATAACTGTCACCATAGTCCACTACCAAAAGGTGGGATGCTGAACAAAATATATATCAACTTCTCATCCTTAATAAATTGATAAAGTAGGTTCATGGAATACACACAAAGACCAAGCACCAGCTACATATAGAAGACATTAATTGGGGAAACCTAATAGTGGGAATAAAGCTATTACCATGAGAATCCTACAAGCACTAACACAGAAAAAAACATAGAAAATGACAAGACACAGAAGCAAAATATAACCCCAGAACTCCAGGCCATCCATGACAAGTCAAGAGCACAATGAGACAGAGAAAATCTGAAGCTCCACACTGGATCTTTCTGAAATGATAGCAGCAGAAGTAAAAAAAAAAAAAAAAAACCAAACAGGTGTGGCTATCAAAAAAAAATAATCTCTCTCATTAAAAAAAAGAAAAAAGAAATGAAGATCAAAATGAAAGACATGCCAACAATTCTAGAGATTAGGAAAATGATAGAAACCATGAATGTCCAACACAGGAAAGAAATAGAATCCATGAAGCAAACCCAATCAGACATCCAAGAGATTAAAAATTCCATTGAATATATAGGCAATAGATTGAGTGAAGGTAAAGATAGAAATCAAATCTAGAATACAAGATTGTGGTTAGTGACCATGAAAAGGAAGATATTCTAAAAATAGCAAGGACCATAAAAAGTCAATCCAATAGCTGCAAGATGAAGCAAGGAAGAACAACATAAGACTAATTAAAGAAAAACAAAGCCAAACATAGCACAAGTCATATATATATATACTCTTCACAGAAGTAATGGCAGAAAACTTCTCAAACATGGTTAGAGAATCTGACATATAAATAAGTGATTCATATGGAAATCCATGACCAAAATAAATCTACACCAAAGCATATAACAATCAAAATTTCAGAAATTGAGCACAAGAATAGAATATTAAAAGCAGTTAGAGAAAAGAAAGAAATCACCTATAAAGGAAAACACATTAGAATCAGAGCAGACGTCTCAACACTAACTCTCAAGTCAAGGAGGCCTTGATGTGAAATATTTCAAGCTCTCAAAGCAAACAATCTCCAATCCAGATTGGTGTACACTGCAAAATCAATGAAGGGATAAGATACTTCCATAACAAAGAACAAAAGAAGAAATTCATGCCCACCAAATCAACTCTCCAAAATGCTCTGAAGGATATTTTAGAAAAAAATATGGAAGACCAAAATTCCAACAATACCAGTAGAAAGAAGCCATCAGGTAGGGCAGACAATTAAACAGTGTGGAAAGGCAGGGTACCACCAATAGGAAAATAATATGAGAAGGATATACCAATACATATCAGATATAATCATAAATGTAAATAGTAGCAATTCAACCAAAAGAAACAGACTGGCAGAATGGCTCAAGAAGCAAGATCCAACAATATGCTCCTACAAGAAACACAATTAACTCAAAAAAATTTACAGATTAAAAGTCAAAGAATGGGAAACAATACTCCATGTAACAGCAACCCACAAAAAAGTAGGGATAGCTATTGTATTTGAAGACAATGTAAACTTCAAGCCAAGTCTGATCAAAAGGGACAGAGAAGGTCACCACATTCTTGTTAAGGGAAAACTCCATGAAGAAGATAAAACAATCATAAATTTATATACACCAAATAACAGTGCACCCAACTACATAAAACAAATATTAATGGACATAAACTATCAAAAAAGCACTAACAATTGTAATGTGAGACCTCTATATCCCACTGTCACAAGTAGACAGTTTAACTAGACAAAAAAAATCATAACTGAACCAAAGTTGTGAACAAATGTACTTAGTAGATATCTGCAGAGAACATGGTTAAGCAAGTGCAAAGTAATTGAAATTATCCCATCCATATTAACTGACCATAGTGCATGAAAATGGAAATCTATGGCAAAAGAAACCACAAATACTACGAAATACCTGGAAATTAAATAGCACCTTTCTGAACAACCAGTTGGTAACAGATAAAATTAAGGAAGAAAATAATGCCTATAATTAAATGATAATGCCAATACAGCATACAGGGACTTATGGGACACAATGAAAGCAATTCTAATAGGGAAATTTATATCAGTGGACTCACATCAGTAAAATAGAATGAGTTAAAATACCCTAATGTTGAACCCCAAACTTCTAGAGAAAAGAGAAAAAATCAAACTCAAACAAGAGAAGAAATTATATTAGCCATGTTTTAAGGTTTGTTTCAAAACATAACAACCGGAGATTAACAATGGTTACCCTAGTGTCTCTCTATACTGTTTTCTTTTGCTTTTTTCATTCTGTTCTGTTTTGTTTTGTCCTATTTTCTTTAAAATAAAAAAAATTTAAAAATTAAGGTTTGTTTCATACATGTGGATCCATTCTGAAGTTGTGTATATTATTATTATTATTATTTTTTTTGTGTGGCACTGGGGATTGAACTCACGACCTTGCGCTTGCTGGGCAGGCACTTAGACCGCTGAGCTAGATCGCCAGCCCTGTTTTTGAGACAGGGTCTCACTGTGCCGTTCAGGGTGGCCTTGAGCTCACTTTGTAGCCCAGGCTGGTCTCGAACTCACAATGATCCGCCTGTCTCAGCCTCCCAAGTGCTGGGATTACAGGCGTGAGCCACCATGCCCAGCAGTTGTGTATATTATTGATCTTGTTAAAGTCAACAGCTTGCTCTAGTTTAAATGATTTTTTCTCACAAATGTGAAACTGTAATATGTTTATTTTAATTCTTTATACAAATACCATGAATTGCAGTGACTATGTAAATTTTAATTGTGAATTATAAAAAGACTTTTTTGTTATAATATATAAAAGTACTTTTTGGCCTAAAAACTAAGAAAATAATTTTTTTAAAAATTACAGCCACAATGTTGATTAAAAACTGAGTGGAACTTCAGAAGTTACTGTACTGACTGGATTGACAAGAAGACACTGACAAAGGCACAAATTTCATGATAAAATTGGCTTTCTGCAGAACATCAAGGCAAAACACAATCCTGATTAATGCATAAAAATAAGCTAAAAATAATAAAGTAGGTAGTAGAAAGTATCTTCAGCAGCTATATAGCAACTATAGGAAATTTAATCTTAAAAATCAATGTCCTCTTTGGAGTCCATTGAAAGACCAAATGATAGCATTTAGATTAATAGGCTAAAAAAATGTGAATTGGAAACTTCTTATAATATAAATCAGTAATTCTGATTTTTTAAGATTTCCTACCATGAATCAATACACAGGAATTTTAAATTACAATTGAACAAATACAACTGGTTGTACAACTTGTAAGTGAAGTGTGAAGAAAATATTTTTGAATGATAAATTTCCACTTGCTTTTCGATTTATGAAATAATTCAAGGGCCAGGGATATAATTGAATAGCACAGTGCCTGCATGACAAGAACAAGGTCCTGAGTTTGATTCCTAGTACTATAAAAACAAATAAATAAATAAATAAATAAATAAAAAAAAGAAACAATTTAAGGTAATGTGTAAAATCATTTAAAATGATGTTGATTGGTTTTTAAACTCTTTATTTATTATAGTTGTTATGGTTCGCATTAATGGGAATTCAACATAGGGAATGATTAGCTACATAAACTTTATTTAAAACATTTTGAGATATGATCTCCCAATGCTGATAGGCTGGTCTCGAATTTCCATTCCTCCTACCTCAGTCTCTAGAATAGCTAGTATTACAGACGTGCACTACCATACTGTACTTTTTAATGTATTAAAATTGGTAATTTGGCAAGGTGTACAATGGTTTTGATTCTTTTTTTTTTGCATTACCAGAGATGACACTCATGACCTCACATTTACCAGGCAGGTGCTTAGGCCACTGAGCTAAATCCCCAACCCTTGTCTTTTTGAGACAGGGTCTCACTATGCCATTCAGGCTGGCCTTCAGCTCACTTTGTAGCCCAGGCTGGTCTTGAACTCACAACAATCCTCCTGTCTCAGCCTCCTGAGTGTTGGGATTACAGGTATGCACCACCAGGCTTGGCTACAATGGTTTTGATTCTTATAAAAGAAAGAGAAACTATTTTTACATGAAGTGATAAGTAAGATAATTTTTTGTTATTGAAATAATTTTAGGAGATTAAAAAAAGCTGAAAATATTATTATTCAGCAGGTAAAACGCCATCAGTTTAACCATAAAGCAAATGTTTATAGAAAACCAGAAATTTATGATACTATCAAAGATCAATTGTGTAAAAGTTTTAAAAAATGTAAATATTCTTTAAATTTAGCTGTGTGATATGAGAGAAAAGACACTTGGAATTATACTTCAGATATATTTGGATTCAAAGAAATTCTAAACACCAAATACCACATTTATAGTAAATACTGCTATTGTTTTGTACATCAATGAAAATTTTCAGTTGGATATGAAAAAAATCTATTTCTATTATGATGGATGGTTTTCAGTAATTTTAGCTTTAAATATCTGAATGAATTGAAATTGTAAAACCAAAGACTAATATTTCTGTTATTGCCTTATCTATTGTTTCATATATACTGAAATTACTTCACAGTCCTATCATGCAGAACCTAAAAAAAGTGCTATGGATATGGTTGCTAAATATTTATCATATGTAGGCGTATGCTAGGAAATGGTCAGTTTACAGAATTTATAAAATTTAATGATTTTTCAGTGACTGCTTAGTAATAACTTTTGCTTCAATCATAGGAAAATTTTTCAAACATTTACTAACATGTTCATTCCAATTCTAGATTTTCTTAAAACAAAAGGAATACATTATCAAAAACTAAAAATGTACTTGTAACATATTTCCTCACCAGGGTCACATTGCATAGGAATGAGATAAATCTGAGTCTCCAAGAAAAGTAAAACTTGTGATGTAGTGTAACAGTCCACTTCCTGGCACTGAAATATTTGAAGTAAATTGTATTGATTAAGTTCTGATGGTTCTGATGGTTCCATGAATAGTGGCTCCACTACTTTGGGCCGGTACTAAGTAAGTACATAGCAGCAGGAGTGTGTGGTAGAAGAGAACTGCTTGTTTCACTAGTCAGGAAGTAAAAAAGAGAGATTGTGTCTGGTGTTCCACAATTCCCTTTGAGGATATGTGTGCATTGATTTAAGGATTTCCCACAAGGTCTCAAGTCCAAAAAATCCTAATAATGCCACCCTGGGGACCAATATTTTTGTATAGGAGCCTCTGGTGGCCATTCAAATTCCAAATTATAGCTAGATAAGTTAAATATATATATATATGAGCCAGAAACTTCAGAATATAAACAAGTGATACAATTTTTGCTGATTTCTACTGTGAATCAATACATAGGAATTTTAAATCAAAATTGAACAAATAATAAAACTGGCTATACATCCTGCAAGGAAGATATGAAGAAAAGTTTGTTGAATGATAAATTTAGAGTTGTTTTTCAGTGCAGGCTATAATTCTTTGATCTGTATGGTAAATAAACAAGAGTTAATGAAATTTGTTGAATTTGATTAAACGTAGTTTCAAAAGAAACATGTTTTTGCTTTAATGTTAAAACAACTTTTATAAATGTCAATGCTTTGTCAATGTGAATGAAAATATTAAATAAATCTTTTACTTAATAAAATTATTGAGCTACTAGAAAATACAATCTTTAGAACAACGTGGGTATATGGATATACTTGTTTTGATGGTAAATTTTATAAGACCTAAATTCAGATCAAGAACATCTCAGGAAAACTGAGTGGCTGAATTGAGATGTGCAACTGTAAAATTCACATCACACTTGGAGGCATTAGTATGAAAAAACACATAAAATTTCTCCCTGTAGTTTGAATCATAGATGTTCTCCAAAAGCTCATGTATTGAACATTGGGTATCCACACTCTGGAACTATTGGGAGCTGTTGCAAACATTGGAAGATGGAACTTATTTGAAGAAGGTTAGACCACCAGGGCTTTTAAAGGTTTAGATCATTCGGAGTCTTGAATGTGATATTGGTACCTCAACTCCTCCTGCCTCTTTCTGTCTCTTTTTATCTTTTATTTCTTTCTTCTTTCTTCCTTGTCCTTTTTCTTCTTTTTTGCTTCCTTCTTCCATTAACTGATCAGTTTCCCCTGTCATATCCTGTTGCCATGATGTACTGCTTCTCAATTGGTCCAAGAGTGTAGGAAAACTGACAATGGGACCAAAAGTATGAGCCAAAATAAATCTTGCCTCTTTTTTTTTTTATTTTGAAGAGAATACAACCAAACAAAATCAAACAGAATACAGTTAATCACAACAAAACAACAAACATGGTACATGACTTCAAAACAGGGTAAAAAGGAATCAATAATGGCTACCATAACGCCTCTTATTATCTGCAATATAACTGCCCATACCATCAGGGATAAATAAAATCAAACAAAATAGAACAGAATAAAACCAGTAAACAAAACAAAACAGTGAAAGCAATATAGAACTTCAAGATACTGGTAAAACAGCAGTGGTTACCATAATGCTTCTTGTTATCTTCAAAATAGTTGCCTACATTTTCAGACATATACAATCAAACTACACAGGATAGAGTAAAATCAATCAAAACAAAACAATGAAAACAATACAGGGTTTCTAAACAAGATAATTGGACATCCTCGATGGCTGCAATTATATATTTTGTTATCTTTGAAATAGCTGCCCATGCCATAAAGTATAATAAAATCAAACAAAACAAAATAAAATGAAACTAATCAGAAAATGAAGACAATATGAATTTCAAATCATGATAATAGACTATCAGTGGCCACTTCCTTACCTTTTTAGATAATTCCACCCCTTTGACTTTTCCAATATGCATTGTGCATTTTGGATCCCACTAACTCCTCTAGTCTTTTACACTAGGGAGACAATATGAAATTCACCCATGTGACTCTGAATCATTTCATCCATCAGCATGATCTCAAGTTGCCTCCATCCACCTACAAGAGCCTTGAGGTTATCTTCCTTTATAGCTGAGCAGGTTTCCACCACATAAGATGCCATTTGTTCCTTATCCATTCTTCAGTTGATGGGCAAGCTATCCCCACTTTTTTTCTGGCTCCCTGTCACATAGGGCATTGTTCTCTCTCCTTTGACTTTCAGTCTATGAATTTTCTTTCTAGTTAAATGTGTTTCTTGTATAGAGCACATTGATGGATCCTGTCTCCTGATTCACTCAGCCTATGTTTCTTTCTATTGGTGCATTGAGGCCCTCTACATTAAT
>RJWT010002830.1:0-12581 GCA_004365215.1 Cuniculus paca
GTGGGAAGAAGCATCCCATCACAACTAGAAATTGTTTTCATAATTTCCACTCGTGACAAATCTTGATGGATGTAGAAACACTTTTCTGTAGGACAATCATGCCATTGGTACTGAGTTTCTCTTTCAAACAAAGTATCCTAATGGCTCCCTTGTTTTTCTTTTCATAAAAGGAGCCAAAATATCTGCCTCACTTTCTCCAAACTATTTACCAATATCAAATACCAATACCAAACTATTTCACACATGGTAACACTTGGCTACCTCCTTATTGTTAACTTCATAAATCAAACCCACCCAAGTTTCCATCAGCGTGACCAGGAGAGGGGTTTCTTTTTTTTTTTTTTTGATAAGTACATGCTTGTCAATCATTTAGACTCCTTTATACTTCTAGAGCTAATATGTCCCATATTAGTTCTCTCTGATTTTATTAAAACACTTTCTCTTTCATTAGAATAAAAAGCATCTGAAAAACTACAGTTTCACATTTTCTGCAACCCACAATTTATGGCTGCTACTTGCAACCTTCAAAAGCTTTTAAAAATAGTGTTGGCTCTATTATTCCATATTATGGTAATTGTAGTAAAGATTTAAGAGGCACTTTAAGACTTTTTAGCTCTACAGTATATTTCTGCACCAATTTCTTGCTTAGGCATTTGAGAAAGAAGCCTATTTAAAAGCTTTACCCTCTGCCCTCTGATACACAACTTCCCTCTTAACTACAGTAGCCAGACCTCACAGCACAATTTGGGAAGCTAGGTCTCCAATTAGAACTCAGCAAAACATGGGGCAGAACACATCTTTCCAGAAGCCCATTCCATTTGTACATACCTCACAATAATCAAAATTTTTCCCATGTGCTAAGTACCGTTGACTCTTTTGTTATGCTTCACATCCCCTTGTTAACTCCCCACCCCTCCTTTGCTCTCATAGGAAATCAGCAGAGATAATCACAAGATTAAATAACTCCAATGGCACTGCTTAACTGTTCAAGGCCATTAATATAACAAATGCCCAAGGGGCTACATGGATTTATGTAGTATTGAAATTAAACTGACCTCACCCTATCTTCAACATAGATCTCTTCTTTCTAGTTAACCTGTGCCTTTCTCTTGTCGCCCGGTCTAGGATAGTTACAATTCAAAACAACCACAAAAAAGGAAAAAAAAAATACACCTAACAGAATTTCCACAACCGTGAGCACGCACAAAATCCCAATCTAACTGTTGCCCAGGCGTTGTCCTTTGTATTCAATACACCAAGTAGGGTAAGCATTTTAAACACAATTCCCTCTATACACCATATTGCTCAGGCATTTTTCTTGGGCACACACCATATGGAAAAATCACACATTCTCTGCTCCTTCTCTTCCCTCCTTTAGGAATTCAGTAGCATCTGGACAGCAAAAATCCAAAACAGTCACTGACTCTGCAAAGGACAAAGCCAAGTCTCAGACTTTACTTTCTCTGACTACAGACTTCCTACTGCACAGCCGCAATCTCTCATTGTGTCAACAGTTATCATCTAGGGAGCTTTTCTCCCGCACTTCCTCTCTGAGTGCAATTTCCCCAACTCTTAGATATCTTCCAAAGCAAAGGAGTGTTCTGTTCCATTCAGGCCCACAGTAAATAATCCTAAGTGTTTCCGCTTTGTTTTGCTTTGCTCTGAGTTTCTATGTAAATTTTAGAATGGTAAACACACAGAGATTCCTGCCCACTGGTAAAACATACAGAGATTCCTGCTCACTGGTATTTTATGATTTTAATTTGCTCAAAAGCTCTGAGTTTCATTATATTTTCCCACTTGGTGCATGGGATTTTTACAGTTAACAGATGTTCACTTAATAGAGCCTCCTAGTGAGCAAATCAGTTTTTTCCCTCTGGTATTCATGTAACTTTCTAGTCCTGCAGTAGCTGTTTCTGGTGCCTGCCAAGTCATCTGGCAGTAGAAGCTCAAATCGAAAAGTGCAGCAGCTCTTTGTGAATCTGTATTCTCCTTCCTTCAGTTTCACTCATTCCAACTTAACTCATTCCTCATTAACGCCATGTGTGAAAGCCTGCAGGGGGAAAGCACCAACTTCAGAAGCCAGGCAGGTTTCACTCGCAGATGAAAAGACATTCTGCACCCAAAAAATATACTCTAGGCCTCTGGCCATTGTAAATGCCAAAATTTTTAGTGCACTCAAAATGTTAAAGGAAGAGTTTTCCAAACAACTGTCCCAGACCAATCTCCATCTAATGAGTTGTTTGAAGTATTTTACTCAAATATATCTCAGGACATTAGACCAAGCCATACCTGCCGCAAGTTCCCTATCCCAGAATTCCTCACTTATCCAATTATAGTTTCTTTTTCTTTTCTTTTGAAGAAATAAAACTAAATGAAATAAAACAGAATAGAGTCAATCAAAACAAAACAATGAATGTGGTACAGGACTTCAAAACAAGATAAAAGGAAATCAATAATGGCTACATAATATATCTTGTTATCTTCAAAATAACTGCCCATACCATCAGGCATAATAAAATCAAACAAAGCAGAACAGAATAAAAACCAATCAAAACAAAACAATGAAAGCAATACAGGACTTCAAAACAAGACAACAGGAAAACAATATAATAATGCCTCTGGGAAAGAGTCTGTGGGTGTCTGCAGACCTGTATATCATGGGTTCCCTTCAGGTTACAAACACCACCTGCATTAGTCACTTTCCCATCACTGGGAACAATGCCCAACACATTCAATTTAAGGAAGAGAGGTTTATTTGGATCATAATTTCAGAAGATTTAGTGCATGATCGGCTGACTCCAAGGCAGAAATATTAGGATATGAAGGATATGGTGAAGAAATGTATGCTCAACCCATGGAGCCAGGAAGCAGAGAGAATAAAAGAGCTCAGTGTGAGAATATTCTTCTCCAATTCACATCCCCAGTACCCACCATGCCCCCACTTTCCAAACAGTACATCAGCTATAAACTTGTCAGTGAATTAATCCACTGATGAATGGAGTATTCCCATGATCCAATCAGCTAAAAGCCCTCCCTCTGAACACATGAGACTTTAAAAGGGAAACTTGAGATCTAAACAATAATATCACTGTATCAGTCAGCTTTCCTGTCACTGAGCCACAATAAATGACACCCACGACTTAAAGGAGAGGTTTACTTTGGCTCACAGTTTTGATGAGTTCAGTTCATAGTTGGTTACCTCTAAGCCAGGAACATTCGTGGCAACCTGGAAGCACAAAAGGGAAACAGTGCCAGAGAGGTAGAGGTAAGAAAACATATTCAGTATCCAAAGCCTGACCTTTAGAACACACTCAGACATAGCCAGTCATGTTCTTTACTAATCATCTAGGCATTTCTTAATGCAGTAAAACTGACATAATAGAATTAATGGTCAAAATCCTTACTTTGTGAACTTCATACTCAAACACTTCTTCAACACTACTTAATATCTGAATTAAAACAATAGCAAGTTCATAATTCTAGCTAACATAATACTAGCTATCCCATGCACGATCTGAAATGCAATAATCTTTTCCCCAAAATGTCAATAGGACAGCATTTTTCAAATTTCAAGTCCAAGTCCATTCTCAGACTCAACTCTTAACTGTAAAAATAAAAAACAAATTAAATAAGTCCAAAGTACAATGGTAAATATTCTTATTCTAAAAGGGTGGTGTCATCATGACTTTATCTTGCTGAGGAAGAAATACCCAACATCCAAAGTTAAAGGGGAAAAGGTTTATTTAGTGTACAGTTTATAAAAGCTTCAGTCCACAATTACCTGACTCTAAGGCAGGGTGGCTTCACAAAGGAGAACAGCTTACAGCAGACAGAAGTAACAAGGAACCAGATAAACCTTTTTCTACCCCCTATCTTGTATCCAGGCTCCTGGGATTGTGGCAGTGCCAAACCAATCAATGGACTGATTTCATAATTACCCATCCTTAATCCTAGCACTTTTAATCCTAGCATTGCATGAATCAATAATTCTAGATTCCACCACCTCTGAAAAAGTCCCACTTATGACTGCATGAGGCTTTGGGGGGACATCTAGACACAAGTCATAACAGTGTTTCTATACTGCTGCCATTCCAGAACATGGTGCTCTGCAGCTTTCTCCTCAAAAAAAAGTCTCTCACTTTGCAGTTTTGAGGCTACAAAGGATAGAGACTGGCTGTTTCTTGTGATGCCCTCAGCATTCACAAGATATTCTCCTGTTCCTTATCAACAATTAAGATCTCCTCAGTTCTATCTTTGTAGTCCACAGCTTTACTGGATCTTCCTTTCCGGTCACCTCACAACATTTAAATCATGCTGCTGGGATCTTTGCTCTTGATTCTCAACATGAATCTGACTAAAAGACCCAGCAAGAACCATGTCACCTCCTCAACATTCAACTGCCTTGAAATTTCTTCTTCCAGTTTAATTAGTTCACCACCCTTAATCTTAGTCTCATGCAAAATCTCTGGACATGAGAAAAATGCAGACAAACTTTCCACCAAGTCATAATGCACATCATCTGGAGTCCAGCAACCCATGCAGTCCTTCTTCCCAGCAGAAACCTTCTGAGCCTGATCTTTACCTGTTTTTTTGTCTCCTGAGCTCTGACCAAAATCTCCCATACAGAACAGTCTAAGGCATTCCAGCTCTACTCTTTCAGATGACATCTCCAAACTTTTCTGAACTCTTTTTATGAGCCATTTCCAAAGGCTCCTAAACCACATGGTCAGGTATAGTCACAGCAATGACCCCACTCCTATCTTGGTTACTTTTCTCTTATTGCTGAGACAAAATACCCAATGCCTAAAATTAAGGAAGGAAAGGTTTATTTATCTCACAGTCTGTGGAGGTTTCAATTCCTAATCAGTTGGCTCCAAGGCAGGATGGCCTGGCTGAGGGGCAACAGTTCCAGGCGGCAGAAGACAAAAAGAGCAACAAGAGCAAAAATGAGGGGAGAGAAATCTTCCTTTCCTCCCTTATATTGTAAGCAGGCTATCTACCCTAGGGTGGGTGTAGCACTTACATCATCTTGATTCCCTTCTCTTGCATAGGCTCAGGATGCTTACAGAGTGAAGACCCTGGCACCCTGCTGAATCAACACTGTGTCATTACAATGTCATAGGGCATAAAAAGCCCCCTAGGGCATGCCTTCTACACCCTAGGATGTTGAACTGCTGAGTCACTTAGTCAAGCTTCTGAACTTCTCAGGTTGATGCAATGTATCAACCATTACAGCCACCATGACCTCAAACACACAGACAGGGCCACCCAAGGTCACACCTCCATGACCATTCATACACACCTAGGAACATACTTTACTAATCTGCTAGGTATTTCTTGATCCAATGAAGTTGACATATCAAGATTAAAGGTCACAATCACCTAAAGTTGGAGAAGCCAGAGTACCACTTGTACTTCTAGTTGATGTAGGACACAAAGAAATACCTATCCTGTGAGACCATCTGGACCCCAAATTTTACCATAAGTAGTAAAATACAGGGTACATTTCTTTATGAAGAAAGGAAAGGTCCAGGCTTTCCAGAAGTTCTTGTGATTATTTCTTGGTAGAATTACTAAATTAGGATTTATGACAAGTTTAATTTTAGAAAAAGAGTTTGGAATAATTGGTAATGTCTTTTTCTTCTTGAAGACTCCTAAATATCATGAGCTAAACATCATATTTGCTTCCTATCATGAGCTACCTTTCCACTGTAAGCTTTTCCAGTTCCATTATCTGAAAGTTTAAACCTCGACCAGGTGTCCAGGATGGTTGTGGCATTACTGACCTCTCAGCTAAGCATTCCTCAGGACTCAGCTAAATTTTTCCTCCTTCATGAACTTCTTCCTGATTGCCACCGTTTACCTTCAATTGAATTAATATTTCTTCTTGTAGCCAAGAAATATTTCTAAATGTCCTATTAAATAGGTAGGTAAGATGAGTGCATTAGCCCTTAAGACACTCATCTAATTTGTTACCGATTTAGTCTAAGTTTATTACCCTCGAGTCTGAAATTAAACCAAAGAGACCAGACCCTCACCAGATGCATTTTCTACAGTTTCAGTTGCAATGTATTTTATTATAATTCTTTTACTTTTTTTCTTCTTCTTCACTATCCCTGTATCACTAATAATTTTGAGGTTTATTGAACATATTTTATACACTAGTTATATTAAATGTGTTATATCATATTTTAAATAATATAAAGCACAGTCAGGCTTATGAGCAAAAGCTTTGAAATTAGACTGAGTTGAATATAAAACATTGTTTTACCTCTCATAATCTGGGTCACCCCAGAGGAAGTGAATTAACATCTCAGAGTCTCAATTTTCCTGAGAAGAAAATGAAAAATAAAATAGGACCTATCATATAGGGTTGTTAGCAGGACTAAATTAGAAGAGTTATAAAAAAGAGATGGTATGGTACCTAACACAGAGCAAGTGTTTAATCAGTATCAGAAAAGATGACAATAATAGATGCTCACAGAAACATTCTCCAGGAAAAAATACAACAGACCAGTCTAGTCTACACAGACCAGTCTCTCTCAGTTACTCCTGCAATAACATGTGTTTCTGCAGCAATTAACCATGAACTTGGCAATAACAAGCCAGCAACCCTGGTCGGCAACAAACCTCGAGGTACTTTAATACTATGGAGGCATTGAAATGTTGTTTAGTTCTTAATTGGGAACAAGTTAGTAGCCCAAGAATTATAAAGAATTCCATTTATCTGCATCCAACTGATCAATATTCACTCAGCATGCTTCTGCTCCTAGCATCTCAGAGGAATAAAATAGTCAGTCAGCAGCAAATTTTGTTGTGATGGTGGTAGTATTTTTTTTCTAAATTATTCACCTTCTTGAAAAGCAATTTGATAAATGTTTATTTCTTCATAATACATTCCAACAACTGCTGATTTGTGACCCTCACTGTGGACTGAATTTAAATTATGAGGAGGTAAAGGCTTCACAAAAACACCAAGACAGGGACATAGACAAACTTAAGGGTTGTTTCTTTTTTGCTCACAGAGAATGTACTAACCTCCCACAGCAGGCGGGCACTAATTGAATTTAAGAGATGTAATAAGTGAGAAACACACACAAGCACAACCCTCAGTGTGAACACCCGCACTGCAGGGTTGACAAGTGATCTGGTGGCACAGAACAAGGAGACAGCTCAACAGCCAGGCCAGAAGAACCAGGACTTAGAGTTCTGCTGATGAGTGGTCTATGTAAAGGGAACAGGTGAGAGGCTGGGATAAGGTGGAATTCTAATCAATTGCTGGCATCTGAACAGTCTCTGACCAGAAGTCCAAAGCCACAAACACAACAGAGTACATACGGGGTTACTTTCTTCTGGCTGCTTTTTCTGAATAGCACCTTCACCTCTACCACTCTTTAAATGATTCCCAGTTGGAGTCAAAGGAAATGGTGTTTGCGGGTAGATGGGTAGGAAAGTGAGGTACTCGAAAGATCCTTCTTCTCAATCATCTTGACGTCTGTAATGGTAACTCACTGAGGCTTTTCCACTGTATCTTTTGAACTGTATCTTCAAACAGTTAAGTGGATTCAAATTAAGAAGAACTGAACCTCTGTGCCAGAAGCAGCAGGACAGAGCATTATTTTGCCTCACACGAGAGAAGTACAGGGGTTCATGCATGCCACTTGGCTTCTGTCTTTGCTATGCAATCATGCCGATAGAAATTCTCCCTCAGTAAAGGCCCCCTCATGCCTCGACACTGGTCCTGCCTGCAGCTTGAAGCAAATTATTCACATTTAGCTTGGTTGAGAGCATGGACTTTGAAACAATTCCATACATTTCCAACATAAAGAGTTCTTGAAAAGGATTGATGACAAATATTGAAATGTAGTTCTAAGCATTCAGACGTTTGACAATCATTGTGTTTTAAGTATAACACTTTTAAAATACTTCAGTCAAATTTACTCCTCAGCTAACTAGGTTCCTGAGCTTTGTACAAATGGGTACTGCTTCAGCGATAGCCTTTGAGCATTTGGTGGCTCAAATTTTAGATTAGGAACGTGATGTGTTTCAGATATGTTTAACTGTGTCCTCTAAAGGTTCACGTGTCAGGCATTTGGTACTCCTTGCGGTGACGATGGTATAGAGCCTCTCAGAAGTGGGAACTAATAGGAGCTTCTTGGGTTCACAGGGACATGCCCTTGAAGAGGTTTGGAGTCCCCACGTCTCTCTGGTTTCCCATGTTGAGGTGTGATTTCTTTCTCACACATGTGCTCCCACCATGCTGTGACACAACCAAGACGACCCTCCCCAGAGATGAGCCATGCCAGCAACCATGACCCTCAACTTTTGTTATGGTTTAGGTCAAGAATGTGCCCCAAATGTTTCATGCATTCAGAGTTGAGCTTCTGGAAAGTGATTGGACCATGAGGGTGCTTAGTCATCAGTGGAGATATACAGTATCTCCCTCCATGGCCCCTGCCTCACTGTCTGCTTCCTGGTTGCCATGGGATGTGCTGCTTTGTTCCATTCAGTCCCTTCCACCATGCTTTTTCTGCCTTGGAGCCTGCCAACGATGAACTAAAACTTCCGGAACTGTGAGCCAAAACTTCTCCTCCTTTAATTTGACATTGTAAGGTAATGTGGCTTAGCAACAAAGAAAATGACCAACATAACTTGCAAAACTAGGAGCTGGAAAAAAAAACTTTTCCTTCAAATGATACCTGACTTGGGCATTTTGTTAGAAAAAAGGTTTAACACAGGATTGAAATATAAACATCTACAAAAGTAAAGAGAAATAAATGAGAGAAATCAGCCATTTCCAGGAAGAATAGATGGTGGGAATGTGACAACTTGAGAGCTTGGGTTTTTATTCAGTTACAGAAAAATCACTTCACCAGGAAATGAAGTCTTAAAATTGCCAGCTCTTTCAGTTTTGCCAGAGAATTGCCAAGTGCTTTTCATTTTTTTAAGAGAAGCTGAAAATCTGGATCTCATGTAGAATCAACTGGCAACGAATTCAATAAAAATGAAACAAACACAGTGTGAGCTAATACATGCAGCTGCAGTTGTGATTCCTAACCAGTATCATTTTCGTACAAATTCACAATGATTTGCATTAGGCTGTATTAGACTGCAACGAAAAATTAAATCAAATACATAGTGCCTCAGAATAACAAAAGATTTGTTTTTTGCCCATATAACACTCAAAGGTCATTCCAAATCATCTGGCTTGGTGGAGAGGAAGAGAAGAGAAGGCAGGAAAGTCCTGCTCTACATAGTCATTCACATAGCCAGGGTAAGTGACTCTGCCATCTTCATCATGTAACTAATGTCCAAGATCACCGGTTGAATTTCAGCTCCTTCCTTCTATTTCATTATATGGAGCCAATGGAATGGAGAGGGAACGTGGTAACACAAGATAAAACCAACTTTCCTCTAACATAACATTTCTATGAGGATAATTCCCTGGGAGAATTTAGAGAGAAGCTGCTCTCTTGTATCAGAGCTTCTTTTCTGTTTTTGAAAGTGACAAGTTATAGATTTTATGATATTCCAAAGTTTGTCATAGCATATATGCACCATTCTCCACTTTTAGATGGAAAAAAGGAAGTGACCAGTGGTTGCTAATTAACTATTTCATAAACATCACAGATTATTAGAGCTGGAAACATACTTTAAGCTGTATCTCAGTCTCACAGCAAAGATGACCATTTATCTATGATCATGCAACTCACTGGATAAAGATGTACCATTTGAAAAATCTCAAATCATTGTTTTCTTCACTGCTTTATATATTGTCCAACCTATAGTATAAAATACTTTCTCCAAGTAAGACTTGAAAATGTTATCAAATACCAATGGCAAAAAAAAAAGAACAGGAGAAGTGTAGTGGACATCTGTCACTTTTAGCCTGCCTGATACATTTTCATCCTTCTGATAGCAACATCACTCGGATTTTACTTGTGGAGCAACCTGTTCTGCAAACTGAATGTCATTTAACCCAATCCCTCTCCAGCACCAAGCTTACGCAGATGTCCCTAATCCGGCCAATGAAAGCATTCCTATCTTGGTCACCTGCCTGACTCAGGGATAATCATAGGTTTTGAGATGGCAACTGACTCAATTACTGAGACTTTTGTTAGATTATTTGGCAGAACAAAGAAGATTTCTGATGGACTTGAAGATGAAAAAGAAAGGAACTGCTGGTCCTATGGAGTAGAAAAGATCTACTGCCTCAAAAATCATGTATAGAAGACAGCAGAGTCCCCTGAATATTCTAGCGTCTAGTCACAGCATTTGCACTTCTGGATTCAGTTGCGTGGGATGTCAATCCCTTTTTGTTGTCGTTTAAGTCAATATGAGCTGGATGATATAAAGTCCTACTAATAGAAAGTTTCTTACAAAAAATCAGCTAGCATATCCCTGAAGGTTAGAAAATCAAAACCAAAACTTATTTTCCTACTTGGGAAGAAAGCTACAGAACTTTTAGGAAGGAGATACAAATCAGTCAGAGTAGTAAGTGCTCCAATCTATTAATACATAGAAATTTCACAGGTCTCTGAGATTTACATTACTATCATTTCCATTTTACAGACATAGGAATTAACTTACTTCCCGCAATCATAAAGTAGACAAGAGACAGCCGGGAGTCAAATCTGCCTACTATGGAATTCACAGATGTAGT
The DNA here is from genome assembly GCA_004365215.1 of Cuniculus paca. Taxonomy (NCBI): domain Eukaryota; kingdom Metazoa; phylum Chordata; class Mammalia; order Rodentia; family Cuniculidae; genus Cuniculus; species Cuniculus paca. The sequence goes on from RJWT010002830.1 coordinate 10,667, forward strand.
CTTCATCAATTTCAGTACATATCAACTTCAGTATATTTCTTGGAAGATATTTCCTCACAGAGAATATCAGTACAAAAAAGTGGTAATAAAGTTCCTATAATACGATGCACAAGATATTCCTAATTTATCTACAAATTTTAATGATAATATTCTTCCACATTCAGAATTTTATCTAGTCTGAAGATAAGAAAAATAAAGTCAAGGTCAGTGCTAGCCTTTATGCCACCTCTGGGCAAATGCAGACTTGTTTCAGAACTAATGACTTATGCCTAAGACAGCAAACCTTTTAGAGCTTACAATGATTCAAACAGCCTACGGTAGCACACATGCCCTAGGTTTGCCACCTACTTCTCTGTGCAGTGCCTCAGCTGTACAACCAGACACACCACCCCTACTTAGCGCCCACATTGATTGGATGATTGCTCATGATCAGATGCCTAGGAAAAGACAAAATCAGAGCCAGAGACAAAGTCTCCAGATATGCTAAATCCCTCTCCTCACTCTAGCGTTGCACGTATACTCTCAGTGCTGCAAATACTTTCATTATATTTTCACCCCACCCAAGCACAAGGAGTAAAGGCAGCAAATGGTGAAGAACAGGCCCAATGTTTTGCATCTAGTTTTAGTCCCACTTTTGCTTTTGCCATGGTTTTCAGTGTATCGATCACATTTCTAAGCATTTATTTGCTCTTGCATAAAGTAGAACTCTCCTTCACTTGATTGTTGGCATAGTGACTGCCTCAGAGCAAGTACCAAATACATGACAGATCTCCCTCTTCCACTGCTGCCTGCCCCCGGGTTCCATGCTCAGCTATTCTTTCAGAATAGGGCACACACTTTCAGAGCAACCAGCAGGAGTTCTCCATGACTCCATATTCTGGTTAGTGAGAGCCTACAAAGCTCAATGGAGTTGGCCTGAGATGCTTTGTTACACCACAAGCATTCCCCTCTTCCCTCATTTATATTTTAGAAGGTCCAGATCAGACACTACACATCTAGTTTGTTCCCAGAGGACACAGGTGACCTAGAACTGTAAAATGAGACTATCAATGACAAGTTTACCACAAATACACTGACAATGATTAGTGAGGGAAGGAAAAGGCACTTCTCTGACATTAAAGGGCACGTGGGGGAGGACATGGAATAACCAAAACTACTTTTGAAACATGCAGATGAAGTAACAGAGATATGCAAGAACCTGGTTAGATGCCTATTTGTTTATATGCGACTAAAGAAAAAAAATACCTTCCCACAGCTCAGAGTGCCAAATAACGCTTATTGCTTTCTCTAACAAAAAATGTGAAAATAGAATGCACTCCTTTTTCAGGGGAAAACTGTCTTCACTATTTTCCCTTTTAGCACTTACTGCATGATTTCCATACAAAGAATACAATGTTGTCCTTGGTCCTTCTGAGGTTTATGCTTAGCAGGTAAAAGAAAGGCAACAAGGAAGATAAAGGATAACTCTAAAGGAGTATTTTGGTTTTCAGACGTGGTAAACTCAAGGCTATGAGAGCTATAGGGTAGAAAATTTATTCAAATCGCTACTCCTTTCCCTTCCACCAGCCATCAAGTCCCATCTTCTTCCCTTGATCCCTGTCTTCCCCATTCATTCTTCCCATTACCACTGACTTCCTCTCCCTTGGGTGTGGCCACACGCATCGCCAGTCTCAACTTTTCCGGTAGCTTCTGTAGACTCCAGTATGGCTCTCACCATTCTGATTTTGGATTAATAACTTTTAAATGAAAATTTAATCAAGTAACTTTCCCTGCTTAAACCACTCCCATGAGGCCCTGCAGACATGAGGATAAAATTACATTGTACATTGCATGATGAGAGAGTCCTTTGCCCTCTGCCTGCATCTTCAAGATCTCCTGCCTCTAACCTTCATCATTTATTCTCTTCTCTTTGCCT